>PVJC01009239.1:0-21613 GCA_004026665.1 Murina feae | reverse complement strand
ATGATTGGCTGGTGGTAATGGTCAAATTTGCATGTTTCTCTTTTATTATATTAGATAGTAGGGGCCCGATGCACAAAAATTTGTGCACTCAGCGGGTGGGGGTCCCTCAGCCCAGCCTGTGCCCTCTTGCAGTCTGGGACACCTCGGGGGAGATGTCCACCTGCTGGCATGCCTGGCCAGCCTGGGTGAGGGGCTGAGGGCCATTTTCAGGCTTCCCACAGCCCCTTCAGGGATTGTACACTGGAGGGTGGGAGGGCTGGTGAGTGCAGGCCTGGAAATTTCCCACCAGAGGGCCCACGATCACACACGCCTGGTGGGCCCTCACCACTGAGGGGACACACCTGGTGCAGAGCTGGGAGGCAAACCAGGGACGGACGCTGGTGCAGAATCCCTTGGTGGGGCCCTGCTGCTGAGCAAACACACCTGGGGTGGAGCTGGGCAGTGGACTGGCTTCAGATTCTCCGCACTGTGCAGTAGACGCTCCCGCACACCCTGTGGAGGCCCCCGGGGGGCGGATGAAAGTAGTGGACCCTGGACAGGTGCTCCCACATGCCCCCGAGGAGGCCCCCGGGGCAGAGCCAGGCAGCAGACCCAGGACAGGCATTCCTGGACACACTGTGGAGGTCCTCAGGGTAGAGCCAGGCAGCTAACCCAGGACGGGTGCTCCTGGATGCCCTGAGGAGGCCACAGGCCAGACCCCCTCCACTGAGCTGACACACCTGGCACAGCTATGCCGGCCTCGAAGGCTCCCAGTGCAGAGCCAACCTGCCGGCCTCCATCTTGGCTGGGTTAATTTGCATACAGCCATTCTGATTGGCTGGTGGGCGTGGCTGTGAGCAGAGGCTCAGCCAGCCTAGGCAGGCAGTTGCAACAGAAGCCTTTGGTTTGCTCTAGCTCCATGGCTGCCGGCCTACCTCTTGGCTGGGCTAATTTGCATACAGCTGCTCTGGTTGGCTGGGAGGCGTGGCTTGGCTAGTGGGCGTGGCTTAGGTGTCTTGGGCGATGGTCAATTTGCATATTACTCTTTTTTTAATTTTTTTATTTTTTTATTATTACATAAAGTTTTACAAAGATTGGTACATATATCTCTTTTTCCCCCTGCCCTTCCCCCAGCCTCCCCTACCCCCCAGTGTTTTGTGTCCATTAGTTATGCTTAAATGCATGCACCAAAGTCCCTTGGCTGATCTGTTACTCCCCCCCTCCCCACAATGTTCCTGTCCTTGTTGCTCTTAATATATACCAAAAAAACAAAAAAAAAACACAAAAAAACTTGATTCCTGACATAGTGTGTGGAGATGGAAAGTGAGTGCTTATACCCACATAATGTGAGACCTGCCCAGGTATGGATGGCCAAAAGGAGCTGAGAAAGTTGAAGCAAGTACTCAAATTATTTGTTTTTCCAAAGATAGTTCATCAAAGCTATGAAGAAAAAAGGAAAGACAAAAAACCCAAAAAGCATGCAAGCTGGTGGGTAAACGTTTACCCCTTTTAACATTAAAGCTCTAAAATGAAGCTGTGAATTTGTTCTCTCTGAGACTGCCTGTTCTGTTCCTGAATGATTAAATGTGTAGTTAACAAAAGCCTTAAGTCTATTAGATCATCTCCTTTCCTTCTCCTTCCCTTCCCTTTTTTCCTTTTCCTTCCTTCCTTCCTTCCTTCCTTCCTTCCTTCCTTCCTTCCTTCCTTCCTTCCTTCCCTCCCTCCTTTCTCTCTGTCTCTCTGTCTCTCTCTCTCTCTGTCTTTCTCTCTCTCTCTCTTTCCTTTTTTTAAAGTAACATCTCTTGGAAAAGACATGACCCAAGAATTCATGAAGACATTTAGAGGCAGCAATTCTCAACCTGTGGGTCGTGACTCCTTTGGCGATTGAACAACCCTTTCACAGGGGTCGCCTAAGACCATCTGCATATCAGATATTTACATTATGATTTATAACAGTAGCAACATTACAGTTATGAAGTAGCAAGGAAAATAATTTTATGGTTAGGTCACAACATGAGGAACTGTATTTAAAGGGCCAGAAGGTTGAGAACCATTGTTTAGAGGGCATCCTTATCTAGCAGACACTTTCTGTATTTAGACATGCTCCTATTTAAAACCTGAAAATGTGGTTATGTAGTTGCTCTTCACAGTAACTTAGGGGCTCACTTTCCATATAACATGCTTGATAGAAATGTTGACACAGGAAATGATAGGAAATGAGTGGCTCAGTTGGTTGGAGCATTGTCCCCTACACAAAAAGGTTGCAGGTGTGATTCTGGTCAGGGCAAATGGCTAGGTTGTGCATTCAATCCCCGGTTGGGTTGCATTCGGGAAGCAACTGATTGATGCTTCTCTCTCACACTGATGTTTCTCTCTCTCTCGCTCTCTCTCTCTCTAAAATCAATAAAAACATGTCATCAGGCGAGGGTTAAAAAAAAGAAAAAGAAATAGTGAGTGAATGGTGCCTGGGAGTCAGTCTGGCCTGTTGGGCTTTGTGTTAACATCAGCTCTGCTGGCAAACGGACATATGAAGTTGGAGGGATGGCTCCTCTGAGTTTCATTTTCCTTATCTGTAAAACACATCCTCATTGGCTCTCTGTGATGAATATGGCATTCAGTCTTCCATTCTACAAGTATTTATTGAACACCTACTATGTACCAGCCCTCATCCCAACATTGGAGATACTGAAATCACCAAAATAAAATTCCTGCTTATAGTACAGTGGGAAAGAAACAATCAACAGAAAAATAAATGTCTACGTTGTATAAAAAACTTCTTTATGATAAGCATCTGGGAGCAGAATTAATTTCTGTCATCTATTTACCTTGACTAAATCACTCTTCATAACGTCTACACGTATCTACCCTTCCCTCTACCCAGGCAAATGAGGATGCCATACACTTGTATCTCCACCAACTCTTAGCATTATCTGACTTTGTGATTTTTTTCTGGGCTCATAGTTTTTATTTCATAATTTTCCTAATTAGCAATGATTTTGAGCATCTCTGTATTTTAGAAGTATTTTCTCTACTATAAATTGCATATTCATATCATTTGCCTGTTGTCCTATAGGAATTGATATTAGAAGTTATTTAAAGGAATTCCTTGTGTATTTAGACCCATGATGTCCAGCATGGTAACTAGTAGCCACATGTGGCTTTTGAGCAGTTACAATGTGGCTGGTCTGATTTGAAATATCCTGAAAATTTAAATACACAAGGGATTTTATAGACCTAGATGTATAAAATTTCAATAATTTCTACAATAAAAGGTTAAAATAAAATACATTATTAAAATTAATATTGGTTTCTATTATTTTTCTAATTCTGTTTTAACAACATTTGTCAGTGATCTTGCCCTATAGTTGGTGCTTTTGAATTTTTTTCCAAACATTTTTATTGATTTTAGAGAGGAAGAAAGAGGGAGAGAGAAAGAGAAACATCAATTTGAGAAATATCCATCAGCAGCCTCCCACATGCCCTCTACCCGGGATCAAGCATGTGCCCAGACCAGGAATTAAATTGTCCACTCCTCAGTGTACGGGAGCTACACCAGCCAGGGCAAAGTTTTGGTAAACAAGGCTTTCATGCCTAGGTCACAAAGATCTTTTCTTACATTTTCTCCTATTACTTAAAAAACAACTTTATTGTCAAAAGTATTACATTTGTCCCCCCCCCAACCCCCCACCCCACATTGACCCCTTCTAGCCCTCCTCCCCCAATCCCAGCCCAGGCCTTCACCACACTGTTGTCTGTGTCCATGAGTTATGTACATATGCATACAAGTTTTTTGGTTGATCTCTTCCTATCCACCCCTCCCCCACCTTTCCTCTGAGATTTCACAGCCTGTTTTATGCTTCTATGTCTCTGTTTTTATTTTGTTCATCAGTTTATTTTGTTACTTAGATTCCACATATGAGTGCGATCACGTGGTACTTGTCTTTCTCTGACTGGCTTATTTCACTTATCATGAACCTTTCCAGGTCCCTCCATGCTGTCTCAAAGGATAAGAGATCCTTCTTTTTTTTACTGCTGCATGATGTTCCATGGTGTAAATTGTGCCACAGCTTTTTCATCCACTCATCTATTGATGGGCACTCACATAGAGTTTAGATTTTCAGTTTCTCTTGAAAAGTTGGAGGACCTGGTAATGCTGGCCTTGCTCCCCCAGCAGCCACAGCTGGCCGTTCCTTCAGAGGGGAGGACAGGAGTCCTTCATTCACCCATAGTCCCCAATGATCCCAGTGGCTCCTGGCACTGAAGCTAAGAGTCAGCTGCCATTTATTATGGCATGTGCTTTGCTGTTTTCCTTAAGGTAGAGTTAAGAGGAAATGGAAATAACTTGCCTCCTGCATCTCTCCACAGTGGGGGAGAGACCGAGAAAGTCTACTTGTGTTTGAGTTTACCTCTTAATCTAGACTACCATTTTAAGTGCTACCTAAAAATACTTTTTGAATGAACTTCTAAGTAGAAGCCCACGTGGAACTGTTCTGGTAGAAGTGGACAGGGCCTCCTTTGTGGGTGTGTGGACTGTGCAGTCCCACAAGGTGCTGTGTTGAAAGATCCCCAGGGTTTAAAGGTCTGCTGTCACCAACTTGAAATTATTAATATTTTTATTTTTAAACTTACGTTTTGTAAGTGGAGTCTGAGGGGACAGTGGAGCACACGCAGGAGCAGAGGAGATGGGCTGAAGACTCAGCTTCTTGCTGTTCATTTATACCCAAAGGTGCTCTATTAGCACACAGTGCTAGTAGATCCAGGATGCAGGGGAGTTCAGCAAGACCAGCCGTTGCAAGGTTAATGGGTTGTATCTATGACTCAGTAATGGGGGCCCAGGTCACATCTTTCATTCAAAACAGGACTTGCAAACATAGAAAGAAGGCAATTCTAAGGAACACACATAACCAAGGAACCCTGTCATAGCCTTCTTTGCTCCTGTTACTTCTCTGTATCAGCCAACCACTTTTGCTGAAAATGATGAAAAAAAAGGGAAAGAGAAAACAATCATAGTATTGATGGATGTTGTGCAAATCAAGAAGTGAAGTAGAAAACAGTTGTTTATTTTTGTGCAGCGATTCCTTTGTTCTTGTAAGAAAAAAATACATACGCATGTATGAGCTACAAAACATAAATTGTGTGATTTTGCACAAATGCTCTTATATTTGCCCTAAAACTTTGTTGCACATTACCAAAGGGTACAAATCATGCTAGTAATTTAATTATTTTCTTTTTCTTTACATAGAACAGCGCTAAAAACACAAATAAAAACCACTATGACAAGTCAAAAGAGAAAGGTCAGAAGAAAGAAGAGTTTTATATTTTAGTGCTGTTAGGGAGGAAAATCTGGCTTTAAGGCCTGCAAATTAAACCGACAATAGACAGGTCAGCACGAGAAAAGACACATTTTTATTCTCATGCCTACTTGAGAATTCTCAGAATAGTGTGGCTCAACGAAGTGCTTAAAATTTGGAGATATATACCATCTTAACAAGGGAAGGGGGTTAGGATGTCAAGGGACCATAAATGGTGGGTAATGACAGAAATATGTAGGGGAAACTAAGGTTTGTTTTACTAAAAGCCTGTTTATGCAATCTCTCACCCCTGTGTCAACTTCTGCCTGATGACAGAAATCACTCTTTCCCCTGGTATGCGAAGCCCCCTGGAGGGGGCTTTAGAGCAGGCAAGTTCTTTCAAAAGCTCTGATTTTAGATAGAAAAAGGGAACACATAAAAAACCTCTTCCTGCATCTGTTGATTCTCATGTGTCTTCAGCTCCAAATAATTTTTATGCTGCAGTGGTATGTTCTGGGCCCATTCAAATGACTTGCATGTTTTTCCAGCTTTTTGGTATATTCTGGGTCCTTTCAAATAACTTGTGTGTTTTCCCTGCTTTTTGAACAAGGGGCCTCACATTTTCATTTTGCACTGAACCCTGCAAACTATGTAGTTGGCCATCGGAATGGGGCCAGAGGAGGCCAGAAAAGTCCCAAATCCCTGTTAGTAAGCCTGTCTCTGTCAGATGCCCATGAAACATCTCCGTGAAATCCTGGGCCTCTACTGATCTACAGCAATAAAGTGGTTGGATTTTCCCTGGCCCGTCTCCCTTCCTCCCTTCTTTCCTTCCTTCCTTCCTTCCTTCCTTCCTTCCTTCCTTCCTTCCTTCCTTCCATTTATTTCTCTACTAGAGGCCTGATGCATCAAATTCGTGCAAGAGTAGGCCTTCCTTCCGCCCGCTGCGGCACCAGCTTCCCTCAGGCACCCAGGACCTGAGCTTCCCTTGCAGCCCAGGCTTCATCTGGAAGGACATTAGACATTAGCATATTTCACTTTTATTATTATAGATTTATTTATTTAAGGCAAGCCCCCTAAGTTCTAGAAGGAAGAGAATTTTGCCTACAGGGCAGTAGTTGCACAACTCCCAGGGGGCCATTTACATGGCATGCGATATGGATGGTGCCCCCTACAGGTTATGTGATGGTGTGGCCCTGTGTGCTTCTACATTAAGGCCCCAAAAAGTTTACAGTTGGAAATACAGTGACAGGCATCAGTGAGGGATGTTCTGACTTTGGTTCTCTCCCTCCTTCATTGACCAGCTTCAATGCCACCTCCTCCCACTCCACCCACTGATTTCCATTTGCATCTCAACTGATATTCTCTTTCTCTTTTAAGTTCTTTATATCGCTTTTCTGTTCTCTTTTTAAACTGTTTTGCCTTCAAAAAATTTTTTTTTGCCTTTTGGCATATTGATTATTTTAAGCTGTGTTTTTTTTGTTTGTGTTTTAGGAAATAAAGCCTCAGAAAGAAACTGTGCCCTTCACACTACCTGCCTAGAAAAACTGGCACAGGGCCTGCTCCCAGGTGGAGTGAGCATCCCAGGTAACTGTCCTGTATAATAAAACCCTAATATGAAAATAGACCGAATGGCAGAACAACCGGTCACTATGATGCACACTGACCACCAGGGGACAGACGCTCAATGCAGGAGCTGTCCTCTGGTGGTCAGTGCGCTCCCACAGGGGGAGCACCACTCAGCCAGAAGCTGGGTTCATGGCTGGCAAGTGCAGCAACAGTGGTGGGAGCCTCTCCTGCCTTAGTGGCAGCACTAAGGATGTCCTACTGATGGCTTAGGCCCACTCCCCTCAGCCGGTGGACATCCCCCGAGGGGTCCTGGACTGCAAGAGGGTGCAGGCCGGGCTGAGGGACACCCCCCAGTGCACGAAATTTCATGCACTGGGCCTCTAGTGGCTTAATATTAACCAGTGGCTGATTGAGAGGGGTACCTCACCAGGCCCCTTTGATCAGAGTCCTGTCTGTGTCATTAAAGAAGGCCTAGTAGACATTTATTTACCAAACATTTGCTCTTCTGTCTTCATGTGAATTGTCTTCCTTCCCTGTGAAGACCTAAAGCACAGCCCCCTTCTCCTTACTTCTGATGGCATAGAAGCCTTAACTTCCCATCTGTCCTCCGGGTCTCACAGTCTTTAAAAATATATTTTATTGATTTTTTACAGAGAGGAAGGGAGAGGGACAGAGAGTTAGAAACATCTAGGAGAGAAACATTGATCAGCTGCCTCCTGCACACTCCCCACTGGGGATGTGCCCGCAACCAAGGTACATGCCCTTGACCGGAATTGAACCCAGGGCCCTTCAGTCCACAGGCCGACGCTCTATCCACTGAGCCAAACCGGTCAGGGATCTCACAGTCTTATGTGCCTGCATATGTAATAAATTTGGGCATTTAGACAGAGTCCACTGTATATAATATTTGGTTAGCTGTTTTTTATTTAATAATAATTCACTAGTGTTCCAAATTCTTAAATATTTTCTTCATCTTTTATAATGATGGCAAACTATTCATCATTATTAAGTACTTTTAAAAAGGTATCAGTCTTAACTACTCCCTGTTTAAGATATTTTTTCACTACAATCATACTGTGGACGAAAAGGGGCCACATGCTAATCTGACAAGCTCAGAGGAGGCCTTGCAAACTCACAGACCTAAAGTAATGAAAACTTTTAAACTAAAAGTTGGTCTGCAATTAAAACTTTT
Source organism: Murina feae (assembly GCA_004026665.1). Taxonomy (NCBI): domain Eukaryota; kingdom Metazoa; phylum Chordata; class Mammalia; order Chiroptera; family Vespertilionidae; genus Murina; species Murina feae. The sequence continues at coordinate 13,585 of PVJC01009239.1, read as the reverse complement.
AAACTAAAAACTTTTAGTTTATGACAGTTAGTCATGTCCTAGGCTAGGATCTTCCTGACAAAGTTCAACTTTCACCCTAAAGAACCTGTCTTTCTGCATCTGTGATAAAATACCTTTGGAATGTTGAAGTAATTTCCTTTTTCCAGACCTCTCAAAGCACAGACACTGCCCTCCAGAGAACACAAGTCCCCTCATGTTATTAATTGTTGACTGTTAATGATCCTGCACTCACCTGTGTAAAAGAAATATGTGTCTATCATTTAACCTTTTCCAGTCCCAGAGGTTTCTGTGCTTTGCTTTCTCCCTCATCTAACACCAATGGATTTCATGTATCCTACTCCTTCTCTTTTGAGTGTAATGTATAAAATAAGGTGCAAAACTGCCATTCTGTGGAGCATTTTCACAGTTCCTTGAGGTTTTACTTCCCGGCAATTATCAGATAAACAAAAATTTTCTACAAGTTTGAATGCTTCTTACATTGACAACACTCCCATGAAATCCCTGTAGGCAACTTTTTTCATACATCTGTGATTTTTTTCTGAAAGGCTCTCTTGTTTAAACTTGTACATGCACAAATCATTTCTCCTATTAACCAAACTTTGAACTTGAGGTCAGAATTCAGGGCAATCCATGCCTATTTCCTCAAGAGTGTTTGAAAATGAAGAGGCCTTCCAAAAGGCTTATCAAATAAAATAGCTTATTTGTATGCATTCTTCCTTAAACAGAATGAAAAGATACACAATTAGGAAAAGAGGTCAAGTTAGCTGGTTTGTAGCTGGCTTTTAGAAACTGCCTGTCTCCGTCGTCTGCCACATGGGCTATCTGTGGATCCTGCCCTTTCCCATCTTTCTGAGACAGAAACATCTGGCTGCATTTTAAATTGATTCACACGATTTATTTCACTAGCTTCTGGGCCCCATGCCTGTGCATGGGAGAAGATAATCTACCCTTGAATCATTATGTTAAAATGATTCCCCACATTGACTTGTTTAATGTGAAATAGAATTGTTTGCATTCCATTTACTCTTTACTTTGTTAATTAGAGTGACCTCCAGCCTGAATCCACCAACTGTTGGATTTTATTATATCTTTCCAGGAACCCTTCCTATAATAAGGTTAACTTTAAATACTGTATTTCCTCGAGGATGACATAAAATTCACTCTCCTTTAGAGAAAAGAATTGTAAGCCTCCAATAAATGACTCCAGACAGAATTCTAGGAATATTGGAGTCATGTAATTTTGGACGCTCTTTCCTTTGTTGCTGCCTATAAATACAGCCAAAGCAGCCCCACCTACCTTCCAGGCGGCTCCAGGGTGAGGGCCTGTCCCCGGGGAAGTCAGGACATTGTTTCCTTGATGAAACTGTACTTACCAAAGAGACCTTTTAAATGGTGTTCCTCGACTGCAGAACTAAGTGGGACCCTGCCCTTCTCTGCTCTTCCCATAAAAAGAACCAAAACACAATGGTGGGTCAGGTGTTTGGCAACCGTGTTATATGGGTTGGTAAATACACTTGGTCTGTGAATTTCTGCCTCTGGATTGAGCTCCACCTGCTCCCCAGTAATGAAGCATGATGAAATGGTAAGGCCCCAGGACGAAGTGGCCAAAATAAGTATTGGGACCCGTTCGCACCCCCTGACCCCTGACCCCCGTCGCCAGTTTCTGAAAGGCCAGAGAGCTTCCACGTTGTAATCGATATCTCTGGCTACCACCAGGTATTTGCTCTGGAATTGGTGTCTAGTGCTTACGTCATCTCTTGACTCTTTTAACTTGAAGTCTCTCTGTGCTTGTCTGTAAGCACTGGTTCCTCCCCCAACTGGCATCACGGAGAGAGCTGAGTCTGGCGGTGACCCTCCCAGTTCTGAAATCCTGTACAAACGGCAGCATTGCTGTGTCTTGTGAGAAATGGTCTTGCCCACTCCTTCACCCTTCCTCCTGCTCTGTTTACACTTGAGCAATTTGAGCTCTAAGGGGCAGAGTCCATTTGTATGTGCTCCTCCCTCTGCCTGGAATGTTCTTCCCAATTCTCCCAGTGCTGAGGGAATTCTTCCTTAAGCTTTTGTCGTCTTAGAGAGGCTCTCCTAAACCACGCTTAGGCCAAGTACCTACAAATCGGATCAGACTCCAGTATTAACAAACAGTATCTTGGTCCTGGGGTTAACCAGGTGAACACCAGCTCTTGCTGGCCCACCTGATTATTTGACTCCCAGCAGTAATTACAATGTGGAAATATTGATTTGTTTATTTGCTCTTTGTGTATATATTCCCTGGTAGAATGCAGTTTCCATGAGAGCAAGAATTTTTCTATTTGTCACTTTTAGGGAAGAAAAGCCTTCTCTATAATCTGAGGTCCAGTGATCAAGGGCCTGTGAATTAAAATGACAAAGATTATCATGATAAAAGACAGATTTCTATTCACTTATGGATGTGGGAGTTAATATAAAAATATGGCTCAACAAATAGCTAAATATAGGGGCTTATATATTTACTTAATTGAGGGAAAGGGAAGAGGGAAAAAAGGCTTTTATGGGAAGAACAAATGAGTTTCTTTAGAAAAGACAAATGGGCTTTTAGGAGAACACATTGGGAGGTGAGAACGTTTGTGATTGAGTGTTGATGCAGGTGCCAGTCCTAGGCTCCCTCACCTTTCTGCCCCGAGAGGAGAGTTCATGGAAATTTTACTCTCAGTTTCCTTTCTGGGAGTGAGGCTGCCCCAAAGAGGGGAATTATGGCAGCCTCAGTCCCAGAAGTTTCTGCCTTTAGTCAGGTAATGGAAGCTCCAAAAAGGCTCTTTCTGGATCCAGTGAATCTCAAATGTTTTTAGCTTAAATGAATCTTCATATCAACTCTGAGGGACCCAGTGGGTCCCCGCATCACCTAGCAGGTACTCAACAGATCCTTACTGGAACACGAATAAATGAAGTGGCCAGTAGAGTGCTCATCATTGCTCGCAGGGAGCACCTTCCATTGTGGTTGTTTAGACCCAGGTCGGGGGAGGGAGGGAGGGTGGAAGGGAGAGAGGGAGGGAGGGGGGAGAGAGAGAGAGGGAGAGAGAGAGAGAGAGAGAGAGAGAGAGAGAGAGAGAGAGAGAGATCATTTATGTGAATGCTCAGATAAAAATCTGTACAATGCCCTGGAGGAAATGGATTCCTTAATTTTATAATGTAAAATGCACGTTTCTTTTGCTGGCAGGTTGGTAAGTCCCGTGTGGTGATGCAGATGCAGCTTGTAGGTGAGGTTCTTGATGACATGAGCCTTCTCTGGCATTTTCTTTTTTGTTTTGTGGATGGAACACTTTTCTGTACATAGTGGCCCTGAAAGAGCTACCTTTCATTTCCCTCCATCCTGGAGAGCACACGGTGGTGCTGCTGACAGTAAAGGCTCTGGGAGTTTTTAAGGGACAAGGAGGGTGAGTTCCATACTGGTGGCCGTTGTGTAGGTGGAAAGGGAGGTCTTCTCAGGAGCTTTGTGGAGTGAGCTGAGGGGGCAGCTTCCTTCCATGGCCCTGGCTCTGTCTATCTGAACATTAATAATTACGATGGCAACTGCTGTCCCATTGCCTACTGAGAGGATATTTCCAGCACACACAAAGTAGAAAGATTTGTATCGTATACCCATGCATACCATCCGCCTAGCTTTAACAATTATTTACATTTGGACAATCTTGTTTCATTTCCAACCCGTCTCTCCCCTTGCCCCTACATTCCTCAACCCCTCCCCTCACTAGATTATTTTTAAAGTAAGTCTCGGGCAGCATATTCTTTCATCTATTAATTCAGATCTTTTTAAAAATATATATTTTATTGATTTTTTTACAGAGAGGAAGGGAGAGGGATAGAGAGTCAGAAACATCGATGAGAGAGAAACATGGATCAGCTGCCTCCTGGACACCTCCCACTGGGGATGTGCCCACAACCAAGGTACATGCCCTTGACCGGAATCGAACCTGGAACCTTTCAGTCCGCAGGCCGACGCTCTATCCACTGAGCCAAATCGGTCAGGGCAATTCAGATCTTATTTCTATCAGATGAGCACCATTTAAAAATTATTATTATACTTATTTATTTTTGGTGAGTTTGTTGGTTTGCTGTTTTTTTTTTTTTTATTGTAGTAAAACAACAAATTTACCATTTTAACCATTTTAAGTATGTAATTCGGTGGCATTAAATGCATTCACACTGTTGTGTTACCATCACCATCATTCATCTCCAGAACTTCATTGTCTTCTGAAACTAAAACTCTGTGCCCATTAAACAATAATTCTGAAACTCCCCTAGTTCCCAGTCTCTGGAAAACACCATTCTACTTTTTATATGAACTTGACTACTCTTGGTACTTCATGTAAATGGAATCCTACCGTATTTGTGGTATTTCACTTTGATGAATGTCTTTGACTGTCACCCAGGGTATAGCACGCAACATAATTTCCTTCCTTTTAGAAGTTGAATAGTATTCCATTTGTGTGTATATGCTATCCTTATTTATCCATTTATCCTTCGATGGACACTTGGATTGCTTCTACCTTTTGGCTATTGTGAGTAATGACCATGGGTGTACAGTATGTGTTTGAATCCCTGTATTCAGTTCCTTTGGCTATTTACATAGCAGTGGAATTGCTGGGTCATATGGTAATTCTATGTTTAATTTTTTGAGATGATCACACATTTTATAAACCACAACCACAGTTCTAGTGCACATCTAAAATTTTCCATGAAGGCTTTATAACAACCCAAGAGACTGCACTGAGTCTTTAAACTTTGCTACCTGAGACCTTGGGCAGATCACTGAAATATCTCGTGCCTCAGTTTCCTCATCTGTAACACGGAAAAATAGGCTAAATGAGTTAATATGTATAAAGTACTGTAGGCAGTGCCTGCCCATGTTAAGTACATTTATACATGTTGGTTCTACATTTGTCAGGTATCAGAACTCTCACATAAGTTTGATTCTAGTTCTATCTAGTCCTATGGCCTAGGGCTCAATCCAAGAATTTAGAACCCTAAAATTTAAAAAGACCACAAAACAGGACATACATGCACGTGCGTGCACACACACACAATTTGGTATGAAATTTATTTAGAATCAGAGGGAAAAAATCACAGAAAATAACCAAAGTTTTTGGAGATTCAAGTTTCTGTCTCCTGAGACCTCTTTAGCCAGGTGATCTGAAATGCTTATGGGCATCCTTACAGACTTCAGTCTGGCTTCCCCTAACACTAGGGTTGTTGTGAGGTTTGAATGAGTTATTATTATATGTCATGTGTTTAGAACAGTGCCTGCGTAGTAGAGTAAGTGCTGTATAAGTATTAATTATGATGGTTGGTAGGTCCATTCTCTGAAAGGAGGCATTGGAAGAGGAGGAGTCTGGGGATGGGAGCTGGGGGGAGAGTATAATCAACCCAGTTTGGAGTAAGAGTTTGCATTGCCTTTGAACCATCTGAGAAGTGATGTCAGCTAGTGTTCAGTGAGCGTTTGATGATGATGGTGATGATGTTGATGGCGGTGGTGATGATGGTGATGGCGATGATGATGAAGGCAACAATGTCAATGACAACTACAAGGATAACTGTGGAAATGACTCTGGCCTAGATAGGTCTCTATACTGTTAGCCTTAGACTGGGTAGGCTGCCTGGGAGTTCTGAGTATGACGCAAGGTTTACTGCTTAGCTGATTTCACTTCATGGAGGGAATTAATTCAGCATGCAAGGAGTGGGTTTCTAAGCTGGGGGCTCCCAAATGCCAGGAGGTGGAGGTGTGTACTGAGGTAGAGCCTGCATCCAGAATTCTTTCCTCTCTAGGCAGCTACTCAGCTTCTTTATATAAGAGTCATCTGGTTTTCCAGCCCAGGGGTAAAACTGGGGTAGGAAGGAGGTGGCAGTGGGGGAAGACCTAGGTTTGCTTGCCCATGTGTCCCATAAACCAATCACTACCGTCTTTGTAGCAGGATTGGGAAGGGGAAGTAAGCCATGGAACTGATGGACTACCCTTTCAATGATAATTTCAATTAATTAATAAATAAATAATTTCAATGATAATTCTCATTCCTAGCCTCTGCTGACTCTGCTCAATCTCACTAGAGTTTCTCCAGGGCTCCTCTAAATCACTTGTCCTCTTCCTCCTATATACTTTGCAGCTACTTCCTTACCCCCACTCCTTCATCCAATAATGCACTTCCACCCTCTATCAATCCATCATTAATGTGTTGAGGTGCCTTGTTCACTGATAACCTCCCTTTTGTGCTTGTCTTGGTTAATGGTTATTTGTTTACCATCATTTATTGGGTCTTGGAAGGAAGAGTTGATAAATGCTTATAATCAGCCCTTTGTTTTTAATGGATTTATCTCTAGAGATGTCTAAAAATACTTCTCACTTGAATATTCAGTTGCTAAGAAAACTATCTATGCTTTGGTGTCAGAAGTGAAGGACAAGGCTAATACTGCTGATAAGTAATTATCTAAATCAAACATGAGCAGTGACAGTTGTCCAGGGTGTTTCTGTTATTATTAAATTCACTTCATTGCTGCTTTTTTGTTTATGACTTGAGTCGATATGGACCCTAATTCCAGCATCATTCAGGCCACTGAAGATATTTCAGTTGCTCTCTGTCTACTGATGTCTGCTAGATTAAGACAAAGTTTTCTATCTTTAAAGTAAGTTGATTAAAAATGCCCACATTTTCCAAATACACAGTTGCTGGTTTTGCTTCCAACTTTTACCACTCAGTTTTAGAACAACCAAGAAACTGAAATAGATTCAAGTCACTCACGGCCAACATAACACCAGTCCTCCAGACTGTGGGAATGACCACAAAAAAGCTAGAGAACGCTGAACCCCACAGTCAGACACTTACTCATTTATTGGAAGGCAATCTGAACTGTGCGCAGAAACTCTGTAAGAAGACAGCGTAGGCAGAAGCCCAGCATTAACTGAAAGTCATTGCTTTTGTGGAATTAATTCCTCAGTCTTTGCTTAGGTTCAATGAAACATATAGTAAACCCTCACTTAACATCATCAATATGTTCTTGGAAACTTCGACTTCAAACATAATCTCAGATGACAAAATCAATTCCACTATAGGCTAATTGATATAAACAAGAGTTAAGTTCTCACAGTGTATTCTTGGTCACAAAAGTATCACCAAACTTCCAAATAAAATCCCCAATTATTAAACAATTATTAAACAATTAAATAAATGTGAAAAACATTTAAGATGAATAAAAACAAATCAGATAAATATTTTCCCATATGCTGATTCTAATTCATGGTTACAGGTGGCTAGAGCCTATCCCAGCAGCGCAAGTCATGTGGAACTCAACCCTGATGGGAAGCTCTTCCATTGCAAGGTGCGTCACACACACTCACACTCGCTCAGATTGAGACAATTTAGACACAGCAGTTAACCCAGCATGCACCTCTCTCAGATGTGGGAGGAGCCTGTGCGGACGTGGGGAGCCTGTGCAAACTCCACTCACACAGTGGTCCTGGCCGGGAACCAATTGTTTTTCATCATCAATGTTACAATGTTATTCGAGGACCCGCTGTGATCCGGAGTGTCTTTTCCTGGGTTTGGAAGTTATTGTTACATTTGTATTAAAGAGCAGAAAGAAAGGGGAGGGGAAGCCCAATAAGGAATAAATAATGGGAAAGGGTAAAAAAAAATCTTTGTTTGTAAGTGTACCAGACCTTACAAACCTATATAATCCACGGATCATTTCAGTGGAAGATTGTTATGGCTCCAAAGAGCCGTTGTGCTAATGTAGCAGCTGATGATCTTACGCAGAGACTTTGCATACTAAATGCCCTTCTGAAATGGGGAATGAAATATGGGACCTGAACATAGCCAATAACCATTTTAAAAATAATGAAGTACTCTACCACCTCACTCTTCTCCCAGCTCCCGCCAAAAGCATGAAGAGTTGAGTCAATGTAATGAACTAATTGCCTGAAAATGTAATTTAAAAATAAAAAAACTCTGTATGTGTAGCAGGAAAAACCAAAACCAAACTAGGGCTCATATTTTGAAGCATAAAACATATTTTTGCACTCAGGAAAAATGGATGAGCTACATTTTATTTCAGCAGCTGATGGTTAAGCTGCTGAAATTAAATCATAGACACCCTGGGTTTTAGAGAAGGGATGTAGGTAGAGACTTGGTTTGGCGAGGCCATTTGGGCTTAGGTAGCAACACCCTGCTTGGTCCTGCTGGAGAATAGGCTGTCAAGTGTGCCAAATTATATGATGCTTTTGAGATGTGCACAAATAGCACATTACACTTTTCACAGCGTTCCTTCATTAAGCCTGCAGAATTGTTTCTTTATGTTTTCCCCATAACAGCTTCTGAAAGGTCAGGAATTGCTTACTTGACTTTCTGGTGCCCTTTGGGGAATAATGCCTTTGACCATTTGTGGCTTCTGCTTTTCCACGCTGACATTTGTTCCAGGTATCCCATTGGTTGTCAAGACTGGGCCACCTCCCTCCTCCTACACACACACACACACACACACATGCACGCGCATGCACACGCTCCTCAGTTGGGGATAAGGGATACAAGGAGGATCCTGGAATTCCTGCCAGTTGAGATTATGTTTGATTTTCTCTTGGAGTTGATGTTTAGCTCTGGTGGCACTTGGAAAGCAGTAGAGGTGCTGGTTTTCAGAGTGGATCAGACAACCTGGGTTCAAATCCAGATGTATTTCTTCTGAGCAGGGTGGCCAAAGGCAAGTCATCTCAGCTCGCAAAGCTCAATTTCCAAATGTGTAGAACGGGGATAATAGTAGTACCACCTCATCTAGTGCTTCCCTGGCATAGACTAAGCATTAACATGTTGATTCCAAAAGAAAACAGCTAGCCTTGGAGGCCTGCAAAGGGTAGGTCTTGGATGACAGCATTGCATAAATATAAACTTCCATTACCAACCTGATGGCCACTCCCAGCCTTCACGCAGATCTATAAGGAGGCAATATCCATTGTCACATGACTTCTAGTTGCCAAGGGCTCACATATGCTTCTCATTTAATTATTTACACAGTGGAGTAGGTATTTGTATTGCCAATAACCATTTATTGAGTGTGGACTATATGCCAGGCACTACCTTAGACATTTTCGTCTTCTTGTCAATGGGCATTTCAGTTGTTTCCTTTTTATTTATTTATTTATTTTTGCTCTTATGAAGACCTTCTTGAACATGTCTTCATGCACATGGACAAGATTTTCTCTTGAAAACCTTGGCCTGAGACTAGAACTACTGGATTAAAGGTACGTACCAGTAAATGTTCAACTTTACCAGATAACATGAAATTATTTTCCAAAGCGAGTAATAATTTATCCTCCCTCCAGAATGTGTAAAGTTTCCTGTTGAACCACATCATCCCTTACATTGACATTCTTATTTTGCCTAAACTAAAGGATATGAAACAGTATTTTGACCTTGATCTTCATTTCTCTGATTACTCATGAAATTTGTAATCTGTCTGTATTAACTGGCCATAGATGTATATTTTTGTGTGTGAACTGTTCATGTTTCTTCTCATGGCCCTGGGAGTGGTACTATGCCAAGCACTGTGTCTCTGATTGTCCCAGTGCCCTGGGATCTTGGAATCCAGGAACACACACTCCGGGGCCTCCAGAGCCAGGCAGTCCAAGGGTGTCTCCTGGATGCAACCACATAACTGAGTTATCAGTTATAAATCTGGGGCACCAGACCTATAGAAGTTCTCCCTGAAAAACACCAGCACTCTGGAGCATGGCAGGAGCGGAGTGCAAGTGGCACCTCCTGAAAAACAAGGGAAGAAACAAAGAAAAGAAATATAGAAAAAGGGAAAAAAGAGAAAAAAGAAGAAAGAGATAAAGACAAAACTATTGCGCCCACTGGCTCAGCAGTCAGAGAGAGCCCAGAGGGACAGGGCCCACCAGCCTCCAAGCCTGCCCACCAGGAAACAAGTCTCATTCACATAAAATCTGGGAGGTTTGCAGAGGGCTCTTTTGCCCTGGGCCAGGCGGGCCAGTCTGTGAGTCTGCGTCTGGTCCCTCTAAGAGCCATTTCTCTCTTCACCTCGGCTCTAGGTCTCCTGGGCCTGAGCTCGTTGGTCTTCAAGGCTTCTTGCTCAGGCGCTGGTTTGAAATTTGGGGCAGCCGGGGTCAACCATGGATGCTTTGCTTCTGGGGTAGAAGCTGGGGTTTTGACTCCCTCCCTGCTGTGTTACGGCCAGATTGTGGGTTGTGTCTCAGCCTCCCAACTCATTCAAATGTGGTTTCTCCCTCCTTTGCCAGATGTGAAGGGGTCGCTCCTCCAGGTTTAGTTTTGTGTCCGAGAAAGCTAGCTGTTCCACATTTAGCTATAGATTTGGTGTGTCTGTGGGAAGAGGTGAATTCAGCATCTTCCCAGGCTGCGTTTGGAACAGGAACCCCGCACATCCATCTTTTCCTGTGATCAGCCCCCTACTCTTCAGCTCGGGTTTTCAGGCTCCGCTGAGTCATGCCACCAGCTTTCCAGTCTCCGGGACAGAGGGCAGACTGTGGGATGGTTCACCTCCACAATCACGTGAGCTGGTTCCTGTACTAAATCTGTTATCTACTAGTGTAATGCATACACGTATATTTCCCCTTCTTGTTGGAGAACCCTGACTAACACAGTGGTTAAATCATTGCCAATATTTTCTTATGACTTGCCTTTTTACTTTCTTTACAATGAAAAACACATATTTAGATGTAACTATAAGACTATTCATGCTTAATAAAGTTAAAATAAATATTGACTGCTTCCTATATATAAGGTTGCATGTCTAAAGTTTTGTTGTTGCTTAAGCTGAGAGAGAATATTTAGGAAAATAGTGTTTAAGAGACGAATGATAGAATTTTTTTCTTTTTTCATTTTGGCAGCTAATTCAACTTCTCTTTGGCTACCTTCATCCAGGAAAGCATTTATTTGGAATCCCTAAGCTTTATTACTACCCTAAACTAAGAAAACAAATCTCTCTCCATCCTTAAAATGACACACTTATACTCCAAGCAAACCACCCACTATCTGTTTGTTTAATAAAATAGGAAAACATGGTGTATTATATTTTTCAAGAGCTATACCTTGACCTTAAAATCAGATTTGTGTTTAAGTGCTCATTCTGCCACTTATTACCTTTTTGACTTTGGATAACTCACAAAAATTCTTGGAGTCTCAATTTCTTCATATTTAAAATGATATTAATATCAATGTCATCCCAATAAAATATATAACTAAAAATTAAAAAACAAAACAAAATGAGGATAATATATCCCATGCAGAGTTACCAAGAGTATTAATATATGTACTTAAAAGCCTCAGAAATGCTTGCCAATATTTGTTTTTTCATTTAAATCTGTCTTTATTATATTGTAAAAGTAATATGAGCTTCTTATAAAATTTTGAACAGCACAGAAGGGTATAGTACAGAACAGTATAGTAAAAACTAGACGTGCCTTCCCTCCAAATGTACCCTGTTCTTTCCTCCAAATCAATCTCACTCCCCTGAAGAAACATTAATTCTCAGGACATGTTATTATTAAGAATACTCTGAGGAATATGAGAGGCAAAAATCTTTGGGGTCCTGTGTAAACATTATATAATATATCAGGAAAATGTCAGAATGTTTTATTTCATTAAGATACCTTTTATTTAATTTTTTTCTATTTTCAAACAGTTTTTGAATTAAGAAGGTTATTAGAGGCTATCTTAAAACTAGCAGTAAACATTTGGTTATAGGTATTTATTGTTTTTCAAAATTTTTTGTTTCAATAGTAATGCATTCTTATAGAAATGTCAAACAGTTAGGTATCTAATCTAATAAAAGAGTAATATGCAAATTAACCATCTCTCCGGATGCCTAACCCACGCCCACCAGCCAAGTCACGCCCACCAGCCAATCAGAGCAGCTGTATGCAAATTAACCCAGCCAAGATGGCAGCCAGCAGCCACAGAACTAGAGTAAACAGCAGGCTTCCGTTGCAGCTGCCTGCCTGGGCTGGCTGAGCCTCTGCTCACGGTAACAATGTTTCAATTATAGAAGCCACGGAGCTGAAACAAACAGGAGGCTTCCTTACCTGCCTAGGCCTCAGCTCAAAGCAATAGTGTTTCAATTATAGAAGATAAATAAACCCCAGAAACCTGATTCCAGCCAGCCTTGCTGGGAGATGGGTCAATGGGCAGCCTGAAAGCCTGAAAACGGCCCTCAGCCCCTCACCCAGGCTGACCAGGTACCCCAGTAGGGACTTGAATCCTGAAGGGACTGTGGGCAGCCTGAAAATGTCCCTCAGCTCCTCACCCAGGCTGCCCAGGAACCCCAGTAGGGACCCAAAACCTGAAGGGACTTTGGGCAGCCTGAAAACGGCCCTCAGGCCGCCACCCAGGCTTGCCACACCCCCATGGGGTGAGGGTCCACACTGGGTGGCTTGGCCAGCCTGCAAACAGCCATCAGCCCCTCAACCAGGCTGGCCAGGCACGCCAGCAGGTGGACATCCCCTGAGGGATCCCAGACTGTGAGTGGGCACAGGCCGGGCTGAGGGACCCCCCGAGTGAACACATTTTTGTGCACTGGGCCCCTAGTATAGAATAAAAAAACACACAGAAATTCCCTTTTCACACTTCTGCAACCCCACTCCCCAGAAGTAATGACTCAGGACAGTTTTATTATCTTAAGTATCATATTCTCTACCTACCAGACTTTAAAAGTCTTAGCTTAATTACAAGATTTCACCATGCTGTGGTTTGCTTGAAGCTGCATTCACTCATCTATTCATTCCTTTATTAAGCATACTAGGAGCCCGGTGCATGAAATTCGTGCACTGGGTGGGGGGGAGGGGGTTCCTCAGCCTGCCCGCTCTCACATATTGGGAGCCCTCAGGGGATGTCCTACTGACGGCTTAGGCTGGCTCCCTGCTCCCCATCGGGAGCAGGCCTAAGCCGCAGTCGGGCCTCCCTTTGTGGGAGGCAACCAGGCTAATTAGGGGAAGCCACCAGCCCCATCACTCCACTGCTACAGCCACTGCCAGTCACCGCAGCCACCAAGGTGTTTTCATTACCATGGACTCCAGTCCCTTCACCATGAAAAAAATGACAACTTTCTTTAGGTACTTTCAAGATATGTCTTTCATAGGATATGACATTTCTTTCTTTCTTTTTTTTTATCCTCACCCGAAGATATGTTTCCATTGATTTTTAGAGAATGTGGAAGAGAAGGGAAAGACAGAGAGAAACATCAAAGTGAGAAGAACACTTCGATTGGTTGCCTCCTGCATGAGCCCTGACACAGGCCCTGGCCAGGGAAGAGCCTGCAACCCAAGTACATGCCCTTGGTCAGAATTGAACCCAGACCCTGCAGTCAGCAAGTTGAGGCATTATGCACTGAGCCAGACCGGCTAAGGCAGGATATGACATTTCTTAGCCCTCCAGCAGTGTACCTTCATTTTTTTTCCAGGAGTGTGGTGGAAAAACTCTAGATGCCTCTTGGGATTCTTTTTTATTCTTCTTTTTTTTAAAATTTATATTTATTGTTCAGATTATTACAGTTGTTCCTCTTTTTTCCCCCATAGCTCCCCTCCTCCCAGTTCCCACCC
>PVJC01009238.1:0-46402 GCA_004026665.1 Murina feae | reverse complement strand
TCCCTGGGGTCGGTAATGAATCTCTCTCCCTCCTTCATACTCTCTTTACTCTGCCCAAGCCTATCTCCTCGGCATTCGCTTCATCTTGTTCTACCAAACAGGCTCCGCTCTTTCATCTAAGCCATTCCCAGGCTTCATCCAACAGGCTTTCCACTGGGAAAAGTCCTCTCCTCACTTTCATTTCTTCTTAAATTCCTCCCCATTTTCACTGATAATGGTTGGTTTTTGGTACGATGCCCCTGACAATGTTAAACCCAGATGTGTTGAACTTAGTGATCATTTGTGTGCTTGCTGGTGTACTTATTATGCCCTGCACTTTCTTCTTATGTGATAGAGTGTGTGGTTATGTTCCTCGCATTGCTATGGGCCCATATTTTAGATTTTAAACTTCTAGGAAGCAGGAGCCCTGTCTACTTTAATTCATTTTAAAATGTTTTGAGCTGTACTCTATGTATTTGGGCAACTGAGTCCTATTTGGCTATTAGAACCAATGGAACACAATTTAAAGGAAAACAAGATACTAATTTTGGACTGCTTTTATGGAATTCATTTATTTTTCTTCCTTGGTTTTGGCTAGTACATGTGAATTTTATGGTAGAGTCATACAAATTTTAAATAATTAAATAGGATAGTTCAAAGTGGTGAGAATTCCAGATTATATTCATTTAAAAAGGAAAACAGTTGTACCACTTTCAGGACTATATAGTGACATGAATCATTTACAAAGTATTAACAATATTTGTCCAAGGAGATCCGTAATATTAGCATAAGAGTCAGGATGCCATATATTGTATTGAGCTCAGAAAGACCTACATTTGCATCTTAAGTTTGCCATGTAAAAATTTTTTGTTCCTGGACAAGTTCTTCGCCTCTTCGACTGTGCTTGCCTTTTCCCAAATCAGTACCGGGTATTCAGTGAGAATCTACAAGTAAAGCACTTAACATAATATGTGTTGAGCAAATGATTAGCATTCAGGAACTTGTAGCCAATATTAATATTTTTTCTTGATGTTTGAAAAAGTGCTTCAAAAGCCCTTAATTTCTTACTTCCTATAATCTTGATTACATTTGTAATTGACTCAGCAAACTCTTCATAGCTCTTCCGTGCTGGGTCTGAATGCTTGATGTATTCTTTTCAAGAGATTTAAATTCATGGGAGGTTGGTGGACTAAGAAGAAGAGGACTTGTTCTGTGCTGCTTCCTCAGCGCCACGTCTCCTAGACTCTGTCCTGTGAGCAGAGAATTGTCCAGGCAGGAAGTAGTAGATTCGATGGCAGGTCACAGTTTCCAGTGACGTGCAGAAGCCAGGCCTGCCTGCCTGGAGTCCCTTCTCCACTCCCATTTCCAGTTAGCCCACAAATTGTCTTGGAACTCCTATCAGAGCAGGCATGTGGCACCCTGCAGGAAGCTCATGGGCTCAGGGGTGTTCTCAGGCCAGCCGTGTAGAAATGCAAATGAGCATTTTATCAGAGAAGAAACAATGGTGCGATGCTACAGGGTCTTTTGTCATGAGTTGCTGGGGTTTTGCTTGTTTGTTTGTTTGTTTTCTGTTGTTGTGTTTTGTTTTTTTTAATGGAAAGCTGTGAAAACAGTCTGAGATGCCTGAGGATTTTCAGGCATTTCCATCTTGGTAAGAGGTTAGAAATCTTGTTTTAAAGGGCTTGGGTTATAATAATTGGGAGAACAGTTGGTTTCAGTGCTAATCGATTAAAGAGAAATGATGCCTGATGCCCAGGTTAGCTTCTCATTTGTCCAGAGGAGCAACTTTCTCCCAATGAGCTGAATCCCACCACTGATGGGTGATGGGAGCCACTGAGTACAGAGCCTAGCACCCGGGGCCTTGGCAGGCAGGATACTCCGTTTGTGGAAATGCCATTCATTCGCGCTGAAGGTCTTGTGCATCTAAACAGCTTTGCTTGTTTGTTTACCTCTACTCTGGAACAATTCCTGAAAGTTTATTACTATTTTTAGCAAAGTTTCTGACATATTTAAAATCTTTCAGTGACCTTTAGGATAAGACGTTTTGTTTTTATTTCTTTAAAATGCTGTGCTATGCATTTACCATGAATCTTCCAAACCAGTTATTCTAGCACAGAGACCTCTTAATGACTTTTCTATGCTCATACACACATGAGATACTGAGAACTTGAATTTTCCTTTATTTTTGTTTTCATTATAATATAAACCTTTTTAAAATATAAATTCCTTGAAATCAATTGAGGCAATGAAGTAGATGAGTTATATCGAATAGCCTTAGAATCAAAGAAGCATTCTGATAGACAGGACTTTCAAAAAAATATTTTTTGTCTTTCATGTTTATTTTACTTAGGATATAAACAAATGTGTTAAACAGTCTTCATTCCAGTTGGGCTCAGTGATCGTGAAAACAGACAAGTACTATTAGGCAAATGCAACTCTGTAAGTGTCCATGTGGGTGAATTTGCTAGGGAGAACTATCTGAACGAACCTGCAGTGTCCTAGACAAAAAAAAACAAACAAACCAAAAAACCCTTTGAAATTGTTTCCCTTTTGGATCTACAGGCCTAAAGGTCTTGTACATATTCAGGCATCCTGTGCGATTTCTTTTCCCTTCCCCAGAGTCATTTCTCTAAAAAGCAAATCTAATCATGCCATTCTCTTCTTTCATTTTTTAAATATATATTTCATTGATTTTTTTTTACAGAGAGGAGGGGAGAGGGGTAGAGAGAAACATTGATGAGAGAGAAACATCCATCAGCTGCCTCCTGCACACCCCCTACTGGGGATGTGCCCACAACCAAGGTACATGCCTTTGACCGGAATCGAGCCTGGGACCCTTCAGTCTGCAGGCCAACGCTATATCCATGGAGCCAAACTGGTCAGGGCTCCTCTTTTATTTTTTAACTTAAATTTTTTATTGTTGACACTATTACACATGTCCTCCTTCCTCCCCACCCTTTGTCCACTTCCACCTGGTCTTCTTCCCCTCCCCCTCACTAGACCCTTTCCACACTTTCATCTGTGTCCATGGGTTATGCCTATATGTTCTTTAGCTAATCCCTTCACCTTCCTTTATCTGTTCCCCCCATCTGCCTTCCCTCTGACATTTGTCAGTCTGTTCCATGTATCAATTTCTCTGGTTCTATTTTGCTCATCAGTTTATTTTGTTCATTAGATTCCACATATTAGTGAGATCATATGATATTTGTCTTTCTCTGACTGGCTAAGTGAAATAAGCCTTTCCCTTCTTAATTGGCCCCCCTTTGCACATGGGGTAAATCCAAGCACCCTCCAAAGCAGGCCCTTTGAGAGCCAGCCTTGTCTTTCACCCTTTTTCCTATCGCCCCTGTGACCCATTCCTGTGGACTAGTTTGTAGGCTTCTGGACGTGCTCACAGCTTCATTCCTGTTCAAGGCATTCCCTCTGAGAGAGGTGCTCTCTCTCCTGCTTCCTCTCCCCTCTGCCAGCCTGGGGTACTTCTCTCGTCCTTTACAACCAGGTTCAAGCATCACTTCCTCTCTCAGCCCGTGCAGAACTGTCCTTCTTGGCCTTCTATCACCATCATAGTTTCACATCCTTCTGACTACACGTTATATCGTTCATTTGCATCCTATTTCCCTGACTGGCTTCAGCTCTCTGAAGGAAAGATCTGGCCATGAGATTCATTTCTGTCTCCCAGTGCCAGCCACTTAGTAAGTTCTCAAAAAGTGTGTGTTGACTGAATGATTGATTAGGTAAGTAAAGAACGAATGGATTATAAATTATGTTCTCTTAAAATAATAGCTGATGATTCCCTGACCACAAATATTATCAATACCAGTTGCATACACTGTCTCCTATCCCTCCTGTGTGTAATATTGCTGCAGGTTTCAGAGAATCACAATAGTCTAGACTTGAGGATCAGAAATTTATTATTCTCTTTAAGGTTTGTTTTGGCTTTCTGTGGTTTGCCACCTTCATTGTTGATCCGCTCGTAATAATAATAATAAGTGTTAAAAGCAACTAGGAAAAGGTGCTGCTAAGTGGTAAAGAAACTCTGCCCTTCTTGTCCTCGAGCCTTGGAAACCTCCGTGTTCTAAGGCAATGCAACCACTATAACTGGACCTCCTGGAACAGAGTCAGTCGGCAAGGGGTAGTCCCTGCAGGAATCAAAGGACGCCCAAGGCTTGAGCCTGCATGGTAGAAAGCAGCACAGTGTGTGTGTATGTGTGTGTTAAGAAAGGGAGTTCTTTTATATGACAGAGAACAGGGTAATAAAGTGTAGATTTAGTGGATTTTGACCCTTACTATGTTTAGAACTGAACTCCTGGTATCTGTTAGCTTCAAAACTCCTGCTTCTTTCCCTGTCCCAGCTAATAGCAACCCTCGTCTTTCAATTACTCAAGCCAGCATTTTTGTTATCACCTTTGAGTCTCCTCTTCAGGATTCAACCCCTTCCCACTATCCTCCCAATGTCACCGCATCTCTCCTGGATCATTCCAATTGTTTCTACCTGCAGTTCCTGTAATTGCCCAGCTTCAGGATATTGTCAACCTGGTAGTCACAGCAAGCCTGTTAAAAGATGCCAGTTCCTTTTGCTCCTCTACTGAAAACTGTCCGATGGCTTGACATCTTAAGCCAAAATCCTTCCTCTGAGCCCCAAGCGTCACATTATCTGGCCACTTGGACCCCAACTCTCCCCATCTTCCTGGCTCACTCTGCTGCAGCCACACCAGTGCCTTGGACTTTCAGGCCCACTCTTACCTCAAACCCTCTGCGTTTGCTATTCCCAGTACTTCACATTCTCTTCCCTCCTTGGGTAGATCCCTCCCTTCCTTCACATCTTTCCTGCAAAGCTATCTTCTCGATGCAGCCTATCTCTACCTAAATTTTTCTCTCCGTTGGCACTACATAACCCTCTCAGTACTTGCTACTTCAGATTTTTTTTTTCTGTTTACTGCTGTATCCGCAGCACTGAGAACAATGCTTGGTACAGAAAAGATGCTCAATAAATATTTGTTGAATTAGTTGGATATTTTAAATTGTTATTTTTAGGACTTAAAGAAGTATACTTTCTCTTTTGGCTGAGATTCCGAACGTTGGGTTCAGCAGGAGACTTTGAAAGTTTATTGTTGTCTGTGAGTGGGGGAAAAAAGAGGGAGAGGGAAAGATTATATTTCTTGATTACAATTTGTAGCCTTAGGTGGTTTTCCTTAGCTGTCATATCTTTGCTTTTGCTCTCTTAGAAAGCCCGTCAGTCAGATCCCTTGATGGGTCATAAGGCAAAAAGGAGAAAATTCACTGCATCAGCATCAGCAGCAAGGATCATGAATTCCAATATGTAAGTTACACTGATTTTTTTTTTTTTTTTTTTTTTTTAGATTTCCTTGAAGTGAAATGTCTGCTCTATTTAAATCTGTATTTTTTAAGAGGCAAAATGTTTGAGCATTAGTAAATATAGTCACCAAGTGGTAGAGACACAGAATAAAAACTCTAAGAGAGGTGTTTCTGCAGGGACGAAGAGACCTGCTGGGAAGCGGTGGGAACACTGAGGGGCACTGAGCTTCCCTGCTTAGGCCAGGGGCATCACTGCCCCTCATTCCACCAGGATGTCTCTTTAGGGTGTCTGGGGAACCTGAAGCCTAAGGAAATTTGCTGCTTTGTTTTACGGACAAATTGCCAGGCAGGAAACAAGGTTTAGAGCCACAGAGGCCTCCTGACTTGACAGGGGACTGTGTGCCCACCCACACTGCGGTTCCTGCTGAGGGGCTGTTGAGAACCTCTGTCCCACCCCTCCTCACTGATCACGCCACCGTCACTTAGTATGTTAAGGCAATACAATTGGACTTTAGTTCTGAGCCACATGTCTTCTGCAGCACTCACAGTTCTGTGGAATTGGTCACTCGTACGTGGCAATGCTTTGCTGAGCGATACTCTTGTTCCTTCAGTATAACTGATCTCTGAGTGCCACTTACGATCAGCTGCAAGAGAAACTATCACAGTGGGTTAATATGTTGGCCCAAAAGAGTTCAAGAGTTTTGTCCCCTGCAAAAAGATCCATCCATTTTTAATATTTAATGTATGTGTTTGTTTGTACATGAGTGTGCCATGAAATTAAAGATATGTATGAAAATTCATTGTCAGATTTGGATGAATGAATGAAGGGAGGATTGAAAGATTAATTTTATTTTTTAAAAACCTGAATGTCTTCAAAGGAAAATGAGCAAGACTGTACCATAAGTTAAAATTTTCCCAGGATCTCACCACTTGATATGAGTAAATATCCACTTTCTTTCTTTACACACATGCCTCTCATTTATTCATAGATGCTTCACTCTCACAGGGAAGAAGAATAGATTTTAATGTCTTCTAGGGAAAATTTAGAGAATTTTTATTTTGGCAAAAGTAGATTTTGGAAGCTATGGAGTTCTTCATCAAGTATGTGATGACCTGCATGTGGCTAAGGAATGAACATTCTAAATTGCTTCAAAGAGGAGTTAGGGCATCAAGTGGAAATTAGGAATAAGCAAAAGATGTTAGTACTAATCCTATATAATAAAAGGCTAATATGCAAATCAACCAAACAGCCGAACAACCGGTGGCAATGACATGCACTGACCACCAGGGGACAGATGCTCAATGCAGGAGCTGCCCCCTGGTGGTCAGTGCACTCCCACAGAGGGAGCACTGCTCAGCCACAAGCCGGGCTTATGGCTGGTGAGTGCAGCAGTGGTGGCGGGAGTGTCTCCCACCTCCGTGGCAGTGCTAAGGATATCCCTGTGGGGAGTGGGCCTAAGCCGTCAGCTGGACATCCCCTGAGGGCTCCTGGACTGGGAAAAGGCACAGGCTGGGCTGAGACCCTCCCTCCTTCTCTCCCTACCCCTAGTGCATGAATTTCATGAACTCGGTGAATTTCATGCACCAGGTCTCTAGTGTTGAATAAATGCGGAACAGCTTTATTAAAAAGCAGTGAGTTCTCTGTTCCTGGAAGCATTTTGGTTGACAGATTTTGTAAATACTAAAGAAAGTAATACTTTTCAGGAGCATATACATCCAATTCTAAAATTTCATGGTTGAAATAAGATGAGATCTTATTCTTTTATGGTTATGGACGTCTCTTTATCCTGAAATTCTTATAATTACTATTTTGAACCCCAATGAAAACCTTTGCTGTTTTCCTTTGTTAGGCTTCATCTGGCTTCTGAATGGCTCCCTGGAAATGAGTTCTCCTCTTCTGGAGAAATTTTCCCAGAAGTTCCACCCGAGCCTACTTGCCAGGGTGGCTGTAAAAGGAATTCCTAGCCTGGTGGAAGGTAAGCAGGAGAAAGGAAATGAATTGGTGGCGTGCCAGGTACTTGATACACATCATTTCATTTAAATAGCCTTATAAGTTATGCAACTTCATCTTCATTTTACATGTGAAGAAACTGCAGAGAGGTGATATTGTGAAACTCCCCAAAGGCCATACATCTACCAAATGGTGCAAGAGAGATTCATGCCTGAGTACCTGGCATGCCACCAATTCATGCCTGAGCCCACCCAACAGGGCCTCGTCTCCCAGTCTGTCCACTGGGATGCAAGATGACTGTACGGGGAGCCACTGAACTGATTAATCAAGTCAGTCAAATAATCAGTTCCTTCAGTGATTTAACTGATTTATTTATTCATTTGACATCTTTGGTTTACTTCGCAAAATGGGACAGGTGATTTTGGGGGTTTGTAGAAAAATCCAAAGAAATCTCTTAGGTTCAGTCAGCAATAAGATAAATTATTTATGGCACCATATCAGAGTTTGACATAAGAATCCATCAAACTTAGCATACGGCTGTGTGTTGAGGGGACAGTGCTAAGAGGATGGTGGGTAGATGCAAAGAAGCTAGTCCAGCAGCACAAAGGCAGATGAGTGGCTTCTTAAATTCTTAACATCGGAAACTGCTCAAGTTGTAAAAATTCTGAGAAAGCATTTTTATTCCGCCCTGCCCCATTACTGATGAGTGACTCGTGTCCTAGAGAGTTGAACTGAGCTGCCCACGGCCACACCTGGATTAATGACAGTTCCAGATGACTCCTCTTCAAGGATCCTCTCCACCCTCAAACCACCTGCCCTAATAGATAGGTGATCCCCCAAGGAGAGAGAATGAAGGCCTGATGCAAAGACCCCACATTAAAATAAGCGCAAGGTTGTTTGAGTGACCTCGCTGGCTTTTCAAAGGTCTTGGGGATACGGCCTATTTTAATGTACGGTTTTAGGTCAGGCTGCTTTTAGTGTTTCATGGTAAAGAAAAGACTCTCACTTGTGAAGCAGCAAACATCATAACACAAATGTTATGTCTTGGCAAAAAGATCGCCAAGTGAATATCCACATGCTTTGGTTCTGATTTTGTTCGGGATTCTGTCCTAGTCACATTCTTAGCTGAGAAGTTATCAGGGGCCACCAATGTTCTTCCTGTCCCAGAGACAAGCATGCTTATAAGCAGAACATTTTATCTCCTAAAGGGCACCCCCCCACCCCGCCCAGTTTGGTTCTCAAGGGAAAAAACCACAAACAGCATTTGCTTTAACTTCTACAGTGTTCCTGGCCATCATCCACTCCACACTGCTCTGTAGAAGTGGAAGGTGGGGAGCGACTATACGATTGCACATATTTCTTTCTAGCTGACTAAAAATCTGCTTCCAGAATCCCCTACCCTCTTTTCTTCTCTGGAGCTCTAAGTCTCAGGAAGTATTCTCCATTTTAAATGGATGTTACATTATGTATTTGAAAACACAGAGAGAGCTTTGTAATGACTGCTTTAAGAGTTGCCAGAGTCATATATCTGTGGGGACAAACAGAACAACTTGCTTGTAACTTTATTTCTTTCCATAGATTGGAAACTGCTTGTCAATGGCTTACATTCTCAGGCTCACAGGCCTGGCTACTGCTTCCCAAAGAATGCTGACTCACGTTTCCATTAGGCAAATCCGGGTTGGCTTGGTGGGCTGCCTTTCAGCCACCTAATTGCTGCTTTGGGTAAATGAGGTCCCAGTCTTGGACCACAGTTTCTGGAAAATTTGGCTGAGTTGAAAACTGTCCGGTAAAATGTCTCCTCACTCTAATTCTAGCTCCTTCAGATGAATCTTAAACCTCAGGAACCATAAATGAATTGAATTCACACGCTAAAAAACCCCAACACGGTTCCAGTCTGATTCTGGAGTATAATCATCTGAAGTGGAGACTTTAATCAGCGTTCTGGCCAGAGTGGAGCCCGCAGCCTCGCCAAAGTCGTGGTGTGCAGGGGCCCGAGGATCTGAGAGTGAGACGCTCGCTTGGATGTTGTAAAACATGTGCATTGCATTTTGGACCCTTCTCTTGAAATGGCTCTGCCTCCTGTGCAGAAGGAACATGAAACTAACATACTCCTCTCAGCTGTATAAATATCATTTGGCAAAAGATATGAGCTGGCGTGCCAACAATCGGAACACAGCCTTTCATCTCCATCACAGCCTCGGCGAGGCCGTCTGCCTATAGTTGACCTTCTTTCTGGGCTCATTTGCTTCATTTTAACCAATAAAATGTTACAATGCAGCCTCATGAAAGATAAAGAGGGAGCTGCCAGGGGGGCTCCAGGAGAGCTAGCTGGAGTGCTTCAGGGGTGCAAAGAAGCCATGGCTCCTCTGCCTGCTGGAGGCACTGGGCCACTGTCTATGATTTTTGAGCAAAATTAGAGAACCGTATTTGAGGGACTACCCACTTATATCCACATTGAGGCCTATTTTTCAATGCTCCCTGTTTTGCTTGGTTTCTACATGGGCCTGATTTCCCTTCATTCCTGAACTTCTCGGGACCACACTCCTGGAGTCCCATCTGAGCATAGATGAGCCACACATGTATTTCTATTCAGCACCCAGGGCAGAGGCTATCAAACTTGCTTGGTTCATGATCCCCTTTTATCTCAGTCATTTTTTATGATATGAAAAAAAATCCACTTATTAAATAGAAAGGTCCAAGCAATTTAATAGTAGTAGGTTGTTCATGGTCTTCCAGCTGATAGTTCTTCCAGCTGATAGTTTTGTGGCTCTCCCACTCACTTTTCTTCAGTAATCTGCCTAACTACCCCATTATCAGAAAGAACCCCATTATTGTTCTTCATAAAATAACACTGGACACTCTGTTTTTCTTATTTATATTTATCACCATTCACCATATTATTTTATTTACATTTATATTTATACTTATACTTATATTTATTTATATTTATAATGTGTGTTGACTCTTCCCATGAGCTAAGACAGTGCCAGGCATATAGTAAATGTCCAATAAATACTTGTTGAATGAATATAATCAAATCCATAATGAGGATATACCATAAAATAAAGAAATATCCAGTAAAGTGATAGATGATTTTTTACTTCCATATCTCTGGGTCTTCCATCCTATCACTCAATCCATGAAAAATTTGCTAAGGAAATCATGATAACCTATGAAACCATGTGTGCACTAGCACTAGAGATAGAATAGCATGGATTGGAGACTGGACAGAGGGCCATTACACCTCCCCACACAAACCCCTGACAATATGGCTCTTTCACATTCACCTTCTAACCATAACCTCATAACATTGCTGAGAATCAGTTGGCTGTATTATCCCCATTTTTAGAAGGAGGAAAGTGAGGTGAAGCAGGGTAAAGCTGGTTCCATTGGCCACACAGCCAGAAGGTGGCAAGGGAGGACTCCAAATGCATCTGAGAAACTCCCACATTCCTGGTCTTTGCCCACTAGGCACATGAACCCCGGTGCAAAGGCTTCGAAAAGAATAGAGCCTGTTCCCCATACCTTCCCTTTATGTTTCTTAGTGGAGCGGCTGCACCTGCAGGTTGGTGCAGCTGCTGAATTCGGGAGAAACTGATCTGGGATGTGTAGTGTGTGCTTGGTGCCCGACGTGTACAATTGCTCAATGTTTGGATCAACAGAGCTTTGGAACACAACTTGGTTCAGACTGATAGAAGGATACATTCTGCTGGTGGGAAGGAGTCTGGTGGTGAAGGAACATGGGTCAGGACTTTGAGGAAGTTTCTTCATCAGCGGGTGCATCACGGCTCTCTTGTGTTTAAATGTTCCGAGTGCATTTCCTGAGAACGAGCATCATTTGGCAGAGCCAGAGGAGACGGGCTTGCTAATGCAGCTGTGATCTAGGTTGGATAGAAGGAAGGCCCTTCTGGTGAGTGCTAAGGAGGGCCTCCCGAACAGGCTTCCCAGAGTATTTGGCCTTCCCTCTATCTAAGCTAGATCACAGCTTTCATTTATATTTGTTGCCAGATGCCAGCCCCTGAGAGAGAGAAAAGCAAGCAGTGGGTCTCCCCCAGCACCAGCGCAGCCTGCAGGCACAGGCCTGGATACAGCAACTAGTATTACCGCTCTGAGAACTGCAGGTGGGAATCTAAAGGCTGACAAGTAAGTGGTTCTGGAAAAGTTAAGATTGCTCCTGTTTCCAATTGCTCGGCACAGAAGGACAAGCGAGAGGGACAGATTGTTTTCATTTGGAAAATGGGGGACGGAGAGATGACAATGGTATGGGAAGTGTAATTAGAGAGGGCTTAATTGTTCCCATAGAAAGCAGAGAGGTTTTGACATACAAAACGTTATTCAGCGGCATAGAAATATTTGCGAGAGGAATTATCAGCGAAAGGTTGGCCGTGAGGACTGCCCCTTTTCCCCTGGACCTTCTGTATGTAAAATGAATGGAGGGACTCAGGCAATTACCTGCACAACTGAAATTTTCCACTTTATCTCCTTTACTGGCGCTCTCGGGTGAAAGGGCCCTGAGCCCGCATTATCACAATCACTGAAAGTCCCTGTTTGCTTTGCATGGGTCAGGAGAACCATACTGTGTATGTACGCCCCGTAAAATAACTTTTGGTCCATACTCTTCATCTGAATGGTTTTTTGGGTTTTTGTCCAAAATAAAGATACTCACACCTGACTCCTAGAGATTCTGATTTTGTAGATTTGGGTGAGACTGTAGAAATCTGTTTGAAACACTTTGCAGGGTTAATTTTGATTTCCAACTAACTCTGAGAAGCACAAAACCACACTGCCCTCCTCGTGGGTGGCATGCGGTTTATACAAATCCCAGCTCTCATTTGCTTTCTTACTATTTTCCTAGTGTTGAGCACCCAAGAATTCCAGGTATTTGCAAGGTCCAGTTACCCGGCTTTCTGTCTATGAACACTGTACTGTACTTGTCCTGGGACTGTTGTGCCCTCCAAGTGGGAGAACTGTCACGGAGTGGTCTTTGCAGACTCAGCCTCTGACATGTGCAACCTCAGTAGAACATGCTGGTAGTCTAGTGAGAGGACGTGTGCCTCATTTATTCCCCAACCTTGAAGAATTGTTAGCCACATTGCCATGATTTTTTCCTCTTTCAATCTGATATTTCTGTTCCCGTTAAAGAATAGGATGGAGAGATCCCATTTGAAAAAAAAACACACAAATAAATAAATAAACGAAAGGGTGCGTGTATGTGCCTCCTGAGGAAAGAACTGATCATGACCAGGGGAAACTCAGAGGGGGTTCAGTCTACTCAAAAACAACAATTCTCTTTCCTCAGCCAAGAGCACAATAGTCAACCTTTTCGGGGCAGGATTTAGCATTCTTCTCAAAGCTGCATATCTGAAACCCACACACAGCGGAAGCCTTCCCTCTCACTGTGGCATTGAAGAAGGGGGAGCATGCACACAAGCTTTCCCCAGTGAAGGCTTTTCATTCCAGCCTCAGAAGTGCTCTCTGGGGACGAGGGACTTACATTCATGAAGAAGAGGGTGAGGGGGCAGCATCCATTTCCATTAAAAGCAGGTGTTGAAGGCTGCTTCCCCCTTTCCTTTCTCATCTTCCCTACTTTGCAGTAATGCTTGCATTCCAATAAGATGAGGCTTCATGCAGTAGGCCAGACAGCGCTGCTCTTCCCCCGAATGCTGGTTGCCTTTCAAGTGGGTGGTGGGTTAACTAAGAACATTTGTACTTGGGCACAGTCTCTTCAAAATCCATGAAAACCAATTATCCTGCCCTTTGTTTTTTGTGGCGATATATTTTCCCTATGGTATTTAATTTCTTTGGGGAGAAGGCCAGTGGTCAGTTAAAAGTCACCATCACTTGCCCTAGCTGGTTTGGCTCAGTGGATAGAGCGTCGGCCTGCGAACTGAGGGGTCCCAGGTTCGATTCCGGTCAAGGGCATGTACCTTGGTTGCGGGCACATCCCCAGTGGGGAGTGTGCAGGAGGCAGGTGATCGGTGTTTCTCTCTCATCGATGTTTCTAACTCTCTATCCCTCTCCCTTTCTCTCTGTAAAAAAACAAAACAAAACAAAATTTTTCAAAAAAGTCACCATCACTTCATCGACACAACCAAAGTGAAACAGGAATAGAAACTCTTCCATTTAACACAGAGTTCTATTTGACCTTATCTTGTGTACTAGGGAATGTAAAGGGGAGGGTAGTGACAGATAAATGTTTATATATATATATATATATATATATATATATATATATATATATATATATATATATATGTTGTTCTTTGCCGTGACTGGTATCGTGCTATGGGAGGCAGACTTCGGGAATGGCTGCCAATGGTCCCTGCCTCCTAGCATCCATGCCCTTGTGAAATATTCTCCTCTAGTATGTGAACTGGACTAAATGACTTGCTTCTAATGAATAGAACATGGCAAAAGTGATGGGATGTCATTTCCACAATTAGGTTACAAGGACCGCGACTTCCATCTTTCTAGCACTCTCCCCTGTGGGCACATTCTGCTGTCATGTTGAGGGGTGCAGAGTTGTCATACTGGGCAAAGAATGGAGGGAGGCCTCTGGCCAGCAGCTCAGGGCCATGGAGGCATCCAGCCAACAACCTTGTAAGGCCCTGAATCCTGCCATCAACCACAGAATGAACAAGGATGCAAATCCTTCCTAGTTGAACCTGAAGGTGATTGTAGCCTGTGAGAGACCCAGAGAGAGTCAGAGGTAAGCCATGCCTGGAGTCTTGACCCATAGAAACTGAGAGATAATAAATGTGTCTTCGGCTGTTGTTCCGAGACCACTTGTTACAGAGCAATAGATAACAGACACATGCATTGTTTTTGTAAGTATTGTCTTTGAACATGCACATACAGAAAAGTATACAAATCTTATAAGGGCACATTTCATTGGCTTTTTATAAAGGAAATACACACATATAATTATCATCCAGATAAAAAAAAGGAGGACAATGCCAGTATCACTTCCCCCTTCCCAAATCAGGCCACACTCTGAGGGACCAGGAGTTGAGACTTCAATTTATATTTTGGGGGAACAAAATTCAACTAATAACAGGCATTTTGGATAAATCGGGTGATTATATATGTGTAGGCCTGTTTCTGGACTTTCTACTATATTCTTGGACTTTCCTTTTTTTGTTAAATTATTTTTATACTAGGATCCCGGTGCACAATATATTGTGCACTCGGCTGGGGGGGAGGGGGGTGGGTTCCTCAGCCCGGCCTGTGCCCTCTCACAGTCTGGGACCCCACCTACCCCAAGGCCCATCACTGCCCCGCCTACCCCATGGCCCACCACCCACCCCACCTACCCCGCCCACCTCTCCACCTGCCCCACACCTACCTCCATGGCTGCCGGCCTCCATCTTGGCTGAGTTAATTTGCTGACAGCCACTCTGATTGGCTGGTGGGCTTGGCTTGGCTGGTGGGCATGGCTTAGGCATCCCAGAGAAACGGTCAATTTCAATATTATGCTTTTATTAGAGTAGATTCTTATGCCATAACTACACTATCTAAATTACTGTAACTATAAAATAAATCATCATATCCTAATAGTGTAAATTCTTCAATTTTATTATAATTAGTTGATCTTCATTGTATCTCGAATTTCCTGTAGGGGACAATTTTCTTTCTATCTGAAGAATTTCCATTACTATGTTTTGGGAGTGAGTATGCTGGTAACAAATACTTTGTTTTGGTTTGTCAGAAAACAACTTTAATTCCCCTTCATTTTTGTTGAATATTTGTTCCAAATATAGAATTCTAGATTAGTACTTTATTTTAAAGATATAATGACTTTAACTTGGCTTCTATAATTTCTGTTGTAAAGTGAAATAGAATTTTTGTTGTTGCTTTTTCAGAGGTAATGTGTGTTTTTTCTCTGGCTGTTTACTTGGAGTTTCTCTCAGTCTTCAACATTCCACAGTTTTACTCTGTTGCCCAGATATGAATTGGTTAGTATTTGCCTTTCTTGAAATTCCTAGAGCTTCTTGAAGTGGTTTGATGCCTTTCATCAATTTTGGATGAATATTTCAATATGGAATATTTGATGAATATTCAAATATATGTCTGCCTTATCTTCTTGCTCTTCACACTGGGAAACATATGCATATGTTTGGTTTTTTCTCCATGTCTCAATCTGCCTTTTTTTTAAACCATGTGTCAGGCTCCATGCTATGTGCTTTATATGATCTCAGTTGAATCTTCATAAAAACCTTACGAGGAAGGTAATATTAGTATCTATACTTTCAGAAGAGGAAAACAGAGGCTCAGGAAGACCTGAAAATGCCCAATGTCACACAGCAAGAAGTTGATGATGTTGGAATTCAAATCCAGGAAGTCTGGCTCAGAATGAGCTTTCCCAGCTACTAAGTCACACAGCCCCTAGGGAAGTACATGGTTATGATAATAACTAGAAGCCTGGTGCACAAAATTTTGTGCACTCGGGGATGTCCCTCAGCACAGCCTGTGCCCTCTAGCAATCTGGGACCCCTCGGGAGATGTCCACCTGCTGGCTTAGGCCTGCTCCCCGGGCAATCGGGCATAAGCTGGCAGCCAGACATCCCTTTGGCAGCCTGGGGGCCCTCGATGGATGTCTACTTGCCAGTGGGAAGCAGGCCTAAGCTGTAGTCAGACATCCTTAGCACAGCTTAGGAGGCGGGAGAGGCTCCCGCCACCACTGCTGTGCTGGCAGCTGACAGCCTGGCTTGTGGCTGAGCAGAGCTGCCCCTGTGGGAGTGCACTGACCACCAAGGGGCAGCTCCTGCACTGAGCATCTGCCCCCTGGTGGTCAGTGTGTGTCATAGTGACCAGTCATTCCCAGTGGTTCTGCTGTTAGGGTCAATTTGCATATTACCGTTTTATTATATAGAATAGAGGCCTGGTGCATGCGTGGAGGCTGGCTGGTTTGCCCTGAAGGGTGTCCCGGATCAGGGAGGGGTTCCCTCTGGGGTGCCTGGCCAGCCTGGGTGAGTGGCTGATGGCTTTTTGGAGGCTGGCCACAGTCCCTTCAAGGTGGTGTCCCCCCTGGGGTGCCTGGACAGCCTGGGTGAGGGGCTGAAGGCCATTTTCAGGCTGGCCACATCCCCTTCAGGGAGTGGGGTCCTACCAGAGTACCTGGACAGCCTGGGTGAGTTACTGATGGCTATTTGTAGGCTGGCCACATCCCTTTCAGGGAAGGAGGGGTGTCCCTGCTGGGGTACCTGGCCAGCCTGGATGAGTAGCTGATGGCTGTTTGCAGTGAGGCTGGCTGGAAGCTGGTATCTGGGATTTATTTAACTTCTAAAGTTGAAACTTTTTTGCTTTAACCAGAGCCCAGGTTGGGTTGCCTCTGACAACCCAGGCTCCCAGCACTTCCTTGAGCTCAAGGCTGGAAGCAGGCATCTGAGGTTTGTTTATCTTCTATAATTGAAACTTTGTTGCCTTGAGCAGAGGCCACAGCCAGCTTAGGTCGACAGGAACCTTAGCTTCCTCCATCACCAGGGCAAGCCTCCTGCATATTCCAGCTCTGTGGCTGCTGGCCACCATCTTGGCTGGGGTAATTTGCATATAATCGCTCTGATTGGCTGGTGGGCGTGGCTTAGGTGTAATGGAGTGAGAATCAATTTGCATATTACTCTTTTAGTAGATTAGATGGTAGCTAATAGCTCTACAGTACATCGTTTCCTATACACCTGATATTGTTCTAAGCACTTTATGTAGACAAACTTACCAAATTTTCACAGTGATCTTGCAGTAAGTACTATTATTGTTGCCATCATACAGATGATAACACTGAGACTCAAAGAAGGTAGACGTTGCCTCAAGTTTTACAGATGCCAAGTGCAAGTCAGGATTTCATCTAAGGCATTCTGTCCCCAAGGCTTAGGCCCTTAACTACTATACCAAATTGCCTCCTACCAAAACCAGGGCAGAATAGCACTTGGAACGAAGAAACAGGCAAGGGAGAGAATAGCTTTGCAAATCTGATCACTGGAAAACTCCAGTGCTTAGCAACAGAGAGCAGAGAAGAAGGTGCTTTGGAAGGGCAGAGTGAGTAAAAATTATGAGTTTGATACAAGACAAGAAAGAAAATAAAAGAAAAACTTGGAGGACATATACATTAAATAAATCATGAATAAGTACATGCAGTCTACAGCTTGGGAAAGAACACTCTTTGCTCAGTCCTAATATGGGGACACAGCTGTCAGCAGCACAGTAAGAAGAACCAGAGGCTGTTCTTAATGCTGAGTCCTGGCAAGTCTTTAAGGTCAGGGGGTTCTGACCACCATGGCGGTATAGAGGATTTGGCTGATAATTGCTAGGTTTGAAAGATAAGTATCAAGAAGGCAATCCTGTGGTCAGGATGGTCCACAGGGGTCCGAGGGAAGCAGTGGGAATCTGCAAACTGGAACGGAGTCAGTGGGGGTAAACTGCGCTAACGTGGAGCTGTAATTACCAAACCACTTCCCAGGCTCTCTCAAAACACAGAGATATATATTTAATAAGTGTGCTGGGGAGTTTACAAAAGGCGTCTTGTTTGTAATAAGTGACATTAGGCAAAGTTTTCCTGTCAGCAAATAGGACTACCATTTCTATTCCTGTGTTGCTGCATGTAAACAAATCGCTTCTTTTATGTAACCCAGTTTGAGATTCCAGTAAACGCCAGGGATAAAGAACTTGTTTTTCAGTTTTCTTGAGACAAACCACATGAAGAACCCAGGCACCAGAGTGGCATCTGGGCCCCTCCCCCTTCTGGAAATGCAGAACCAAAAGGGACTTGCAGTAAGAGGATTAATAAAGGAATGCATCCTGCCAATTAGCCCTCCTCAGGAAGGCAGAGTAGAAAGTACCCTACTCCTCTTTGGGAAGGAACTCCAGCAGTTAGCATTCCTTATTCTTTGAAATGCCCAAATTTACATCTTTCTCTTAAAATGAAGATTTTTCTGTTCTCCGGGAAAACAAAATACAGGAAACTAGATTGCAAGTCCAAGTGAGATTCCTCCTTAAATCTCATTCATATTCTTTTCCTACACAGCCTATACCATGGTTTATAGCTGTCTCTTTCTCTCCCTTCATTTGTAGTCTATTGGCCCAAGGGCCAGAAGCATGTCTTTAGTTGTTGTTGTTGTTGTTGTTGTTGTTGTTGTTGTTGTAGTTGTTGTTTTACCAGTTCAGTTCTGTGCCTATTCCACAGTGGCTGTCAAAAGAAAATAGTTCAATAAATAAATTGGAAAAAAAGTAAGGTCTATAATTTTGATCTATCCTAGATCTTTGCTTAATGCTGGTGCATACAATGGGCATGAATTTAATGTCTGCCAATGCATGTTAGATGTAGTCAGTAAGTCATCTTATTCTTGTGTCAGCTAACTTCATTGCAACTCCAGGGATTGCTCAAAGTCTCTAATCTGGGGTGGTGAGGCCCCTATATAGACTCCAGTTTTTCTCTTAATAGTCAACCTCACTCAATTTTAATAACTTAAGCTTTAAAAATAGCACATTCAAGGCTAGAATTAACATGTGGTACTGGATTCAAGGTGGAGACATGCTTATGAACTCATGGTTAGCCTAATATGGTATTGGTATATCTATATAGAAATAATTATAGATATGTGTATTATCATACATATGTGTATTTCTCAGATCTGTCTGCTGAGAGAAGCTGGAGAAGCCAGTATCAATAAGCAAAACCACCACTCATATCTTGGTTTTTGTTAATTTTTATCTTGTTAGATTCATACTGCTGCCAAAATCTGTTAATGTTCTATTCTAATCTTGCCACCCAGTGAATTACAAAAGTTTTTGTCTTCCTGCCATTTGTAGAAACTATGAAGCTATCCTCTGTGTCCCCATCTAAGACAGAAATATGTTACGAGAAACAGAATCCAGCAAGGGTCTCCACTACTTGGCACCAGAAACACCCACCAAGACACCAAATGACCATTCAGGATTCTTTATATCTATTATTTTGACCAGTTGATGACATCAAAATAGCCTGGTGACCAAACCACATATATTTTTCTTCCTCATTTGATAAGCTTTAATGAAAGAACTCATTATATAGATTTTATAGAGCTCAGTTATACCACATTTCCTGAAATAAGTCTGGTAATAACCTCATCAACAAAAGAAATAGAAGCATCTTTGGTATAGTTAGAAGAAGTGATTCTATCATCTCTTGGCTTAAAACTTTGAATAAAATCCACTCTAGTTCCATGGTTCAATGACTATTCATTGGTCACCAAACATGTATCTAAATGTCAACTTGACACCTCCACTTTTGTGTTTAATAGGCATTTCAATATTTATAACCTCTGTATAGTTAGGTTAATTTTAGCTATATATTCATTAGGTTAATTGGAGGAAGAGGAGGAAGAGGGAGAAAGAAGAAAAACCCAACATCAGCAGCTTAGTGCAATAGGATGGCATGGCTGGTTTATATAGCTATTTAATACATGTGTTCCTAGGTTGTAGGGGGAGCTATCTTCCATGTGGTAATTCAGGAAACTAAGATTATTACTACTTGTATCTCACTATACCTGGCAGTGTTGATGTGCTCTGTATCCGGCTGAGGAAATGGAAAGACAGTATATCTATTCCTTAAAAGCCTTAGCCAATAAGAGATATATCTCATTTCTACAGATATTGTATTGGGGAGACTGGCCACACAGCTATACTGAGGTACAAAGGAGATTATGAAAGGTGGGCTCTGGCTGGACAGCTGCTTTCCTGACACATATAAAAATACTAGGGGCCCGGTGCACAAAAATTTGTGCACTGGGGGGTGTGGGGTCCCTCAGCCCCTGTGCCCTCTCACAGTCTGGGAACCCTTGGGGGGATGTCCATCTTCTGGCTTAGGCCCGATCCTGTCTGTGATCGCAGACCACAGCCAGCCGGAGAAGCCGCCTGTCCCTGATCACAGGCGTGGGAGAGAAGCCACCTGAGGCTTCTCCACGGGCGGCCTGTGTTCATGGACAGGCGGCTTCTCCCTGTGCCTGTGATCATGGACAGGCGGCTTCTCCCTGTGCCTGCGATCACACTCAGGTAGCTTCTCCCCGTGCCTGCGATCAGGGACAGGCGGCTTCTTCAACTCCCGGCAGAAGCTAGCCTCAGGCACTGGAACTGGTCTTCTCTGTCTCCTCTGCTTTCTGAGTTTCCAACAGGCCTGGAGCGGCCAGAGCTGGAATGCTTGTGTAGTAGCTGTGGCTGCAATGCAAGTATCCCGGTTCTGGCCTCTGCCATCCTTGTTGGGTTAATTTGCATATTTGCTCCTGATTGGTTGGTGGGCGTGGCTTTGTGGGTGTAACGGAGTGAGGGTCAATTTGCATATTGCTCTTTTATTAGATTAGATTATCTAGCCTGACCAGTGTGGCTCAGTGGTTGAGCGTCGACCTATGAACCAGGAGGTCATGGCTCAATTTCCAGTCAGGGCACATGCCTGATTGTGGGCTCAATCCTCAGTGTGGGGCATTCAGGAGGCAGCCGATCAATGATTCTCTCTCATCATTGATGTTTCTATCATTCTCTCCCTCTTCCCTCCCTCTCTGAAATCAGTAAAAAAAAAAAAAATTCAATCTAATAATTTTTAATCATTTGACACTTGCCAAGTATCATGCTAAGCACTTTACTTACATTTTCTCATTTAATCTTCCTAGTCACTTGTGATGTAGGCATTACAATCATCCTTCAGTTTACACAGGAGGAGACCTAGGCTCTGGAAAGTTGAGTACCTTTTACAAAACCACACAACTAGTAAAAGATGGAGCCGAGATTTCAATACAGGCAGATTGACCTCAGGGCTTGGTCTCTTACCCTCTTCCCTGTGGAATTCAGGGAAGTTCTCTGAAGATCTGTGAAGGAACAGGGAGTGGTTAGCACAGGGACAAGCTGACTTGAAGGATATAAATGACACCAAATACTGAAGGTCCCTCTCTCATCTGGAGGATGAAACTGGAGCCCAAAGACAAATGTGTAAAAGCCATATAAGGAAGCAAATTTCATCCAAATTAAAAGGATGATTCTCTAACCAAAAGAACTAGGTAAGCTAGTAAGGATGTCGTCTTATCACCATTTTAAGGTATTCAGGAGAGAGAGAATATGGAGAATGAGTTAGAACTAAAAAAAACAAACAAAAAACAAAACAAAAAAGAAAAACATGAGTATTTCCCAAATATTAGATTGTGCAATTCATCTACTGGGATATTAACAACATTAGTTTTTAAATGGAATAGAAAAAGTAGAAGTGAAATTATTTGAAGTGCAATATTTAAAACTTTTTATCTGCTCTGTGTATATGTGTGTGTTCCTTGGGATGTTAAAATGCATTTCTTGTGGGTCATTGAGCAGATGTGAAAACTGCTGGCTGAAATAATTGGTTTCCAAACCTTGTCTGCTATCTCTGGTATTCAGTGAATAGAAAATATATATATAAACAACATAGTGTTTGCCATTAAGCTAGATTTATTCAACATAAATTATCATTCTTTGGTCTGAGATTGTGTCTTTCGAAATATATCAGTATTAAAATGGCCCTTCACTTTTTAAACGACGGATGGTAGTGTTTCCAAACATGGCCACGGCAATACTGCCCACGGCACATGGCTTTTGCAATGTGACTGTGTCATTCTATCTATTTTCCCTCCCCTTGAATCTGGGCTGGCCCTATGACCTGCTTTCTGTAACAGAACAGCCCAAGGGGTGTTGCACTTTCAAGGCTGGGATTTAAGAGATCTGTAGTTTCCACTCCCCTTTCATAAAATGTTTCCTCTTGAAACCCAGCTACCACCTGGTGAGGAGACCCAAGTAGCCCTGTGGAGGGATCCATGTGGAGGAGAAGCAATGACCCTGGCTGACAACCCAGCTAATTGCCAAGCTGACATGTTAGTGAAGCTCCCATCCTAACTGACACCAGGTGAGGCATGCATTCTCGACCCACATAGAAATTTGTGAGAAGTAATACATTTCTGTTGCTGTGAGACAGTGAGTTTTGTTGTAGTTTGTTATGTAGCAGCAAATAATAAAACCAAATGGTAACAACAGAGGCTAGTCTATTGCCTGATTTTTTGTTTTAATGTCTGCTCTTGGCAAAATAAATCCACAGATGCAAGTTTTCCCTACTGATGGATCACCTGCTATATGTTCTACACTTTAAAAAAAGCATTTTGGTTCTATGAGATTGGGTTCCTAGGAGCTCCTGGACTAGATGACCTTCCTTTCAATCTTGACACGCTGGGAGCTGTCCCCTCAAAAAGCTCTGATGGCCCTTGCCAGATGGGATAAATAGTGCTCCCCATTGTCTTCTCATAAAAGTAGGACCTTGTAACTATATTACTGCTTCTCACATCATTTTATAAGAATCTGCACTTTCGCTTGGTGAAAACTGCATAAGGACAGGGAGCTCTGTCTTACTAGTCTTATTTTCTCAGCACCTTTATTCGTGCTGGACATGTCGTGTATTCTTAACAACTGAGTGGAACTGGATTTAGCTCCTTTTTAAAAATTATTTATTTTTCATGCATCTTCTGTTGCTCTCAATTACCAGCATGCTGGGGGAGAATATCCTATCATATGCATAGATGCTTATCTAAAGGAAATATAATAAGACAGTAAGAGTGTTGAAGAAGGGGAATCACCTGTCCATGGAATAGTCATAGCTGAGCTGATAAATATGTCCCCCAAATATCAATTTACTGTAGTCCCAGACACAAATGGAGATAATTCTGTGTCAACACTGAAGAACTTCTGAAAGACACTGAAGCAAATGATAATTATCAAGAGCCAGTTCTTTTAACCTAAAGCTTCCTGTTGGCACAGAAGAATCCACAAATGGAGGTTTGCCTGTTGATAGATATTCCTGTTTATGTGGATGCTCATTTCCTATTTTTTACATGGAGCCTAAAATAGACTACTTTTTCTGATATTTTTAGACACTAAATGTAATTGAACCACACATTGATGATACTAGAATCATCTACTGATTATACCAATTAATTATATTATTTACTTATTTGATTTAAACACCTACATTCAAGTTGCGGAATACATAGTTGAGCAAAACATTTACTGTCATTATTCACTTCTTCAAATTCCTTCCTATTGATATAAGCTTACTAATGTCTACTTGTCAGATTCCTAGAAATTGAATTGGTGGGGGAAGTGGGGGGGTGTGTTGAATGTCATTTTATGTTCACAAATATTTCTCTTCAGAATTTGTGTCTGTGATAGTAACCTTGACATTACCACTAAGTATCCCAGAAATGTTTTATCTTCAGCTGCATGGATTTACAGCTGCCCAAATTGCTGAATGTGTGTATGTAAAGCTGCATTTAATCTTCATTTTCTCCTTAATTGAAAATGACTAACTTTTGCCATAGTTTTAAAAATGATCTTTTGTAAAAATTAAATGTGCTAGTAAATTGCAAACTGTTAAGACTCTTTCATCCTTTATTAAATGCAAAAGATTCACTGGTTTGATCTGAAGTCTTAAGATACCAAGAGGAGCATGATTACGGACTGAAGAACACTTTAATTCTGTGGTTTGTATCCATATTATATCAAGAGATCTGAGACCATCATTGCAACGTTCCTCCCCAAAGAATTCATTCATAAAGAAACCAAAAGAAGAGGAAGTGGGAGGTCATTGGGCAATTCTTACTTTTGTAATAAAACCTAGGTTAGCACTGACTCTCTTGGATCTGATGATTCCCGGTCGTAAGAGAAAACATCTTTAACAAATTAGGAGCCTTGTGGTGGTTAAGTATAGAAATTCCCTGTCTCATTTGATGAATTAAACAAAGCATTTTCTTAAAAGAGAAAAAGAAAACATAGTCATTTTAGATGTTTAATTTTTTAAATTTTCAACAGCATTTTATTTGATCTTAGTACTACTGATGTGCTGAGATCAAGCATCATTTCCACAATCTGGGTTCATGAGTTTGGAGGTGGGGAATTTTGAATATATTTTTAAAGATACTTTATTTGTGCATAAATTCTGATCTAGCACATAATAATCATTTTTGCATAGTCAGGTAAATACCATTACATTTTATTAATATTCTTTTGGGTGATGGCACCACATATCTTATACATTGAAATTAGTATTATATTGAATCAAGGAGAGTGGGAAAATCATTCCAGAAAAGGTGAAAATGAAGCTAAAGTGCTATCTGCTGTGGAGTGGTCACCAAGGAGTTTTCCTAGACTGTAGCTTTTAGGCACAAAACACACAAACATGGGAAAGGCAAGTGTCCTGTGGTTTTCATACCCACATGGCTCATGTAAGATTCATCTGTAACTTTAAAAAGGGCAGACAGAGACCACAACTGTTAAAAGGGAAATTCTTGATTGGGAATTCGTAATAGGGTGACTGAGCAAGGTCTAATCGACCATCAATTTCTTGAGCACTAAACACGAACTAGCAAGTACTTCAAGAACTGAAGACTCTCAGAGCCCTTCGTCTTCCTAGCTCTTCCTCCCATGTTCTGCAGTCTTCTCCCTAGAATGTCCACCACCTTCCCTTTGCTCCCTTCCCTTACTTCCCTTTGTGCTGCTCTTTCCCACTCTCACATCCTCTCCACGCACAATAGCTTCGCAAATGATAAACTCATCCAGTGCTGCATTCACCGGGAATTTGAATTTGGGTTTTTAGAAGTGCCAATGGCCTTAAACTCTTACCTGGATTCTTGATTTCCATCAGCACAACTCCCCCTGTCCTCTCCCCCCATGCCAGTTCCCTCATTTCTCAGCACTCCCTGTTCTAATTGTTTCACAGAGCCCTCCTAGAGGCCCAGAAGCCACAAAATTAGTCCAGCCTCCATTTCCAAGGAATGCCAATCGCAGTGAGGTTTCCAAGGCTACAGTTCAGAACCCTGACACCCCTTTCTCCCCCCTCACGCCTCGCTAGAGCTCTGCAAGGAAGGCCTCAACTCTCATCCTTAAAGCAACATTGTATGAACTAAGAACTTTCAACAGAAAGTAATTAAAAGTTCTAAGTTCCCCAGAATCATGTAGTGATTCTGCTTCCCATCCCCACCTACCAGATTTCCACCATCCCCATGTTCAGTATTGAACCCATATGCTGTAGACCACTCCCCAGCCTGCATCCCTGGTAAAGGAGGTGGTATAAGCCATATACAGCTCAGAGGAAAAAAATATATGAATTTTGAATCAAAAAGTGGGAAATGACAAACCAACTGGGTCAAGAATGTGAATCTGGAATACAAGAAGGATAATAAAGGCAAAGATAAATAAATGAAGCAAAGATACCTGACTTTGGTTTTAAATGACTACAAGAATACACCACTATAGAACAGTGCTTCTTGTTGAAGGAAAACAAGACATGAACAGTTTAGTGAGAAGAGATTTGGTCTCTAGACAAGGGAAGTATAGTAGACAGATAGGATATAATTATAATATGATTTTAAAATTGTAGGGTCAACCTAGGATAATTTCCCACAATGTACTCAAGCTGTGAGAGGTAGCTCTGTAAGCAAGATACAGTAATAAAACATCCGTGGTCAAGGGTAATTCTGCTTTGCTTTCAAAGCTCAGGAAACAGCAGAGTCTAAATAATTGAGTGACTTATAAGCTAGAGCTATAGCTGGCCCTGGACACAAGCTAGGCTTGTTGCAGGGGTTTACTGGGCAACTTTAAAAAATAGGAATATCTGGACTCTGTATCCAGAGATTCTCATTTGGGTGATCTGGGGTGGGAACAAGAAATCTCTATTTATTTGTGTGTGTGTGTGTGTGTGTGTTTGTATATATATAAATTTTTAAGGTTCCTGGTTGATTCAAATGTGCAGCCAGAATTAGCACCCACTGGGCTAGAAGCCACAAATTCTGAGCTCAGTGACTAATGTCTCCTGCTAGATTGTTGACTCAGTCTCAAAACGTCCACAGAATGAAACAATAACACAGCAGCAGGCATCATGCGTAGGTGTGTGAATGTGTGGATGCTTATAGTTGGAGCAAGATGGACTATCTAAAGAGGATATCATTAAAGAAAAATAAGCGCCAATAAGCAAGCCTAGGATTAGCTGACCAGTGCAGGAAAAAATGCGAACTTGCATCAGAAAAGAAAAAAGACCTTCCGAAACAGCTGCTAACAAGATTTCAAAGACATTAGTGAAAGATAGAATGGCACCAGAGCTTATGCAATGGAGTCATCTATCACTCGCTTCATCATGCCTCTAGGCCCCTCAGTCCAGGTGTCCACAGTTATGTCTCCCCCACCTCACCACTACTCACCCCGCCTGTCACCTCCTCTATTCACACTGCATTTCCCATTTTCAAAATCCATTCAGCATTTCCCTATTTCTCCAGTAAAACAACAAGCAAATGATGAGGAAATCTGCACAAACAGTGTACATAAAGTGGTCACTTCCTTTGGTGGTGTCATGCAGCTATATACAATCAAACAAATCAGCAAAGAGAGAGGGCCATAAGTCATCCCTAGAGCAACCACCCAGAGCAAAGTTGGCAAGCTCCAAAGAGCTGTGCTTGAGGCCCCTTGTGCTGGAGACAGGCTTGGGAAGACACTGGACTTCAAAGGGGGAAGAGATGAGAGCCCAACTTGGAGATTTCCAGGTGGCCTTTCAGGAGTTGGAGGAATTAACCAGCAACAGTGCAATGATAATAATTAAGTTCAGAAATGAAATATCTCAACAGCTGGAGACAGTGGGTACAGTCCTATGGAAGTGTGCATCCTCAATCTCTTCACCTGGCGACTTTTTGAAATGCATGTCAAAGGGAGACTAAACATTTTTTTCTATCCTCTTGGCTGAAAACAACAAAAGCATATATGGTGATTTTTCTCTTAATCATTGGCTAAAGGATGGATGCGGTTCCATTATGTCTGTCACAGGCCCTTCTGTTTGGCATTGTGGTAATTTGCTGGGGTCTTTGTCTCTATGTGAGGGACACCCCATCCCACCCTGGTTCCCACCAGGCTCAGCAGTCTGTTTCCTCTTTGTCTTCCTTCTGAACTACCACTGCCTGCCTTCCACCTCCCCGAATGTGCTGTCTTGCGTTATTCAACTAAAAAGACGCTTTACCAGCACCAGCGTCCTCAGATGTGGTTCCCTCAAATAGCATCCTCCCAGCAACTAAACAGTAACTGGCATCCATCAGCCTCTGAGGAGCGGATGAGCTCTGAGGACGAGACCGCTTCAGGCTTAAACAAACAACAATAAGAACATGTGCAGATTCCAAAAGAACATACACCAAATCTAATAAAGGCTTGGTGCCGCAGCAGGCTGTGTCAGTGGACCAGGCTGGGGTTCTTTTGTTCTCCTCCTGATTGTCTTGTATAGGTTTGTCTCTGCAAGTCATGGCCCCAGATCCACACTTCCTGTGAGAGGGAGTGAAGTCGCCTTTGGTTGTGCTGCCTTTTGGCAGTTTGGAGCTGGAACTGAGCAACTAAGGGGCTTATTAGAGTGTTGCTGGAGTAAAGCCATCGTTGTGAGCGCCAGTCCATGGAATGGTTATGTTCGGTGTCTCCCAGCCCCAACCCCCAGTGCTGGGCTGGGCCGCAGGGGCACTGGATGAAGGGCATTCGTGAAGTTTCCAGGTAGCAGTGCCCGGAGAAGAACCTTAAAATCCACGCTTCGCAGGCAATAGCTAAAGAACTTCATGAAAACTAAGTAGTAGCTGTACTGACAGAGTCTAGAGAAGAGGGAATATCGGTGGGCATCTGGAAGGCTTCGCAGGGAAAGAGATATTTGAATGAGTCTGGAGAAAAGCAAGATAGCATTATTGCCCCGAGAGATGGAAACAGAGCCTGAACCCCAAGTCCAGGGCGTGAAATTCTGTGATTTTCATGAGAATTACATCAACTTTTCTAGAGTCATTCACTTTTTTTTAAAAAAAAATAAAAGTGTAAACATAACAAATTTCCGACAATGTAAGGAAGAAAACCCTCACAGTTCTGTCTTTGAAAACGCACAGTTGTCCCAGTGGAGGGATGGCGGAGAGCAGAGGGAAGGCGCTCAGGTTCAAGCGGGCTGCAAGCAGGTCTCCTCTGTGTGGGGCGGCCCTTGGGCTCCTGGAGGGGCAGTGGGGAGGCAGGAGAATGGGTGGTTTCTTTTCTCTTCTCTGGGAATGAGCCTGCAGCAACCGACGCAGCTCCTTCCCACTGACGATCTGAGCGCTGCCCACGGCTGCCCCTTGCCCCGGTTTCCCACGCTGTGCGAGCCCAGCACATTGGGCTGCTCGCGTGCCCGTGCCCGGGGTCTCCAGCGGGAAGGGCACGGGCCAAGGGGAAGGAGTAGAAGACGGAGGAGCTGCACACAGACCCGCTACTTGTGTCAAAGGGAGTGAGTCCTGTCCGCAGGGATGCCTAGTTAAGGGGTCCTGTGGGAAAGGGCGCTGGGCAGGGGGGCTCTTGACATTTTCAGAGCAAGGAAAGGAGGGAAGAAGAGTGAAGGCTCCATCTGGTCACGGGCGAATACCATTTTTCATCCTGCTTTTCTGTGTAAATCTGGCTTCCTGT
Organism: Murina feae; assembly: GCA_004026665.1. NCBI lineage: Eukaryota > Metazoa > Chordata > Mammalia > Chiroptera > Vespertilionidae > Murina > Murina feae. Next base: position 17,688 of record PVJC01009238.1, on the reverse strand, counting down.
CCTTGACCCTAAATTACTTGATCCTGTCGGGAGGCAGCTGCTTCTGTAAAGCCCTGTGCTGCTCAGCAGATGCCTAGGGTGGGGGTGGAAGTGGGGGCCAGGAGGTGGCCGCCCTGACTCCAAGTTAGGCGGCCTCCGGGTGAGCCGGGTGAGCCGTGGCAGCGAGAGGTCCTGTGAAAATCGTCTGGGCTGCCTCCGCTGGCCGTCCTCCAACAAGAACTGCTCACAAGCCTGTTCCCAGGCCGCTCATTCCAGAGGGTCTAACCGGGAACACAAAATGCTAGGCTTTTTTTTTTTTTTTTTTTTTTCTCCACCAACCTCAAAGAGATCCTTTTATGGACAGACCCATGCCTGCCTCTTTTAACAAAATTCCTGTTGAGAAGCTGACCTCCCTTGACCTGGGCAAAGCAACAGGTGACCCCCTAGGAGAGTGGGCAGTTGTCAAAGCAGCTCTTGTCTCTGGGGTCTCAGGGGAACTGAAGACAAATAAAGCTTTCAGCCTGAAAGGACACAGACGTTGCCTCGTTGCCTTGGGACATGCCTTTGAATTTGATGGTGTGGCCCGCAGTGGGACTCTGAGCCTCACAGAGAAGTCCCGGCTGGTCCTTCAACTTTTGAAACTCACTGGGTTTTGTGTGATCAAGCAGGAGAGCAGAATGCATGACTACCTTTTGGAAAAAGCCCTTTGCGTTTTTCCCCCAATATACACCCAGAAGCGTTTGGCTTAAACACTTCCTGGCAATGCAGTCTCCCCTGAGGAGAGCTGTGGGGAAAAGATTCAGAGTTCGGGCTAGACTTTTCATCGTCACTGACTGGGTGAGAAAGGATGCACTGGGTAAAAAGGATTTTCCTTTTCCTTAAAGACTGTGGTGTCTGGGATTTTCTAAATCTTCCAGAAAGCATTAATTTGATGTTGTTAATTCATCAAGCCATTAATTAGGCATCATAATATGAAATGAAATTATTCAAAATTGGCTCCAGCATCCACTCAAATGCCAGCAACTTGTGGTTCAGGCCTAGTTTCAGGAAAGCACTGACAGTCTTGGGTCTATATAACTGAAAACAAAAAGGTGCAATTTTTTGGGATACAAATGCATTTGAGTCCATTTTAATGGTCTCCCTTAGCCAAGTACTTAGGTCTCCATCTTTATTTTATGTTTAGAGTCGTATAAAAGATGGAAGCTATCAAAATTCTGGGTTCTTTTTCTATATCAGGAGACTTAGAATAGATGAATCACTTGTCCCTTTGTTGTAGTTTTATTCTGTTTTCAGACACTCATTTTATTTTTTTTTATTTTGGCCACATTTATTTTATATAAATACTAATGGCCCAGTGCACAAAATACATGCACATTAAAAGGGGATTAATTAGAGGAAATATTTTAATATTGCTACTTGCCCTTTCTCTATAATAGAAGTGTCAGAGATTAAAGAAAATTAGTAAAACGTATATGAAAATCTTCCTCCTGTCAGAGTCTGGGGTGCATCATGGAATCCAGAGTCAAGTCTTCAACCACCCACGTGCACTTCAAAATCACTCGAGACCCAAACCTGGACGGCCCCCCTTCATTGGGCTAGATCCAGACCCGGGTGGTCCCACCCTGTCAAGCTCTGCCAGGTGTGGGGGGGGGTGCAGCCTCAGGTCCCCTGGGTGCCAGGGCAGGGGGCATGGCCTGAGGTCCCCCATCAAGCCCTACTAGGTGGAGGGAGTGGCCTGTGATCCCCCAGCCTGGCGCCGGGGCAGGGGGCACAGCCTGAGGTCCCCTGGCCTGGTGCTGGGGTGGGGGGCATGGCCTGAGGTCCCCTGGCCCAACACCAGGGCAGAGGGCACACCTTGAGGGCCCCCGTCAAGTCCTACTGGGTGGGGGGCACAGCCTCAGGTCCCCTGGCCTGGGGCCAGGGCAGGGAGCATGGCCTGAGGTCCCCTGGCCTGGCACCAGGGAAGAGGGTGCAGCCTGAGTTCCTCTGGCCTGGTACCAGGGCGGGGGGAGCAGCCTGAGGTCTCCTGTCAAGCCCTGAGGGTGGAAGGCAGGACCTGAGGTCCTCTGTCAAGCCCCATAGAGGAGGTAGGTGGGCGCACAGCCTCAGGTCCCTGCTGATTGCTCCTTAAGGCTCATTATGGGAACTTAGCCTCAGCTGTGGGTGCAAATTGACTGGAGTGATGGTCAAGTTGCATATTCCCTCTTTTTATATAGGATGCTAGAGGCCCGGTGAATGAAATTTATGCACAGGGGGAAAGGGGGGTCCCTCAGCCCAGCCTGCAACGATGCAAGTGTCCCATGCCTGGCCTGGCCAGAGGCCCTCTGCGGCCGGTCATGGACGTTTGCCTCATCACTGCAGTGATGAAGCAAGCATTCCGCCAGGCTGCTCACACTGCCCATTCTCAGCACCACCACCCCCCCCCCCCACCAGGGACTGAAGGATTCTGAGAGGACTGAAGGACTGGGCACCGCCATCTTGTGGCTATGGGTGCCACCATCTTTGTGATGGAGTGACAGTTAATTTGCATATTATCTTTTTATTAGATAGAATATTTTAAAAATTAAGTTAACATGTATTTAGCACTCATTTAGTGTCTTGCATTAAATTAATCATTCTAATTTGGTGTTATAGGCCAGAATGAGACACAATGGCTGTCACAAGGAATCTGCCTTGTCTAAGGAAAAAACAAAAATGATACCACACAGAGTTCTATAGACTGTAGCATTTAGGCACATATTATTCCATTTAATTCAAGAAGCTGACACCACAAGAGTGACTTTGGCACTTTGTGTTAACCCAGAACCAGTCGGAAGTGCAGTCAAGAGTCAAGCTCAAGTCATTTGAATCCTCCTCTTGTGTTCTTCTGGACATTGGTAGGGAACCTAAGGAAAGTTGTCTGGCAACTCAAAAAAATCACTAAGTTCTCACAGTGCTTGCTTGCATGAGAAAAAATGAGCCTGGTTTTGAGTGGCTGGTAGGCCCTAAGTCTGTGTTTGCATTTGTGCAGTGGAGATACTTAGAACTGACTTATTCTGCAGCTATGTCTCAGGGATAATGTAATAATGATGATCATTTACATAAACATTGTCATTTACTGTTTATTAAATTCTTTAAAATATAAAAGAGCTTTGAAAGGAAACACCATATAATTGCCAGTGCTTACTATGCTTCTCTTTTTAGAGCTTCAGTTTTCACAACAGCAAAAAAGATGGCTCATAGCTATGTCAAGTATTTAACAGGAGTTTGGAAAGTCATTCAGTGTCACCTAAATAGCCTTTTCTGAGCTAACGCGATGTTCATAAACACACACACACACACAAACACACACACACACACACACATTGAGCAACTATTATCTGCTAGTCAGTGCATTAATTACAGGAAAGGTGAACAAAACTGGATCCTTTTCCTCAAAGAGCTGTAGTCTAGATGGGGAAGCAGACTTTATAAATAAAATAAGGTCTATTGTAACAAGTGCTAGAAAAGATTGAGACAGAGCTTTAGGCTTAGGGCAGCCAGAGGAAGCTATTCCAGGTAAGAAATGAAGGCAGACAAGGGAATAGAAATGGAAAGAGAAGATTGGAGAGGCAAAATATATATTTCTTGAGTAGATGACACCCTCAGTTTAAAGGTAGGAACTATTTGATTCTTATTTTCTCCAGATACCAACAATTGGCATTTCATTTTGGACATGCTTAGTTTAAAACATCTTTAGGTCACAGAGGTGGATTTCCAGCAGGCAGTTGGATAGACATCCCTCAGAAGTTACAAATTTGGAGATCATCTTTTTGTAGACAATGGATATAATTAGGGTGTGACTATGATTATGCAATTGGATCATCTTAAGAAAGAAGGTTAATGACAGTACCTAATGAACACAAATGTTTGAGCAGAATATTAACAAGGAGTCCACAGTGCAGATTAAGAATGTGATTATAGGGGGAGAAAAATTCAAGAGTGCTATTGCTGACACTAAGGTAGGAAAGAGTGGCAGGAATGAAGTCAATAATGTCCAATGCTGCAAAGAAGTCACATAAGATAAAGACTGAAAAGATGTCAATTGAATATGACAATTATAAAGATGATTATAGCCAAGCTTAGGAAGAACAATTCTGGTGGAATGGCAGGTAGAGAATTGTAGTGCAGTGCCCTGAGGGATGAATTGGGGGCGAAGAGGTAGAGATAAACGTAGAGGTGCAATTTCCAGGAGTTTGACTAGGAGAGGGATGAAACAATGAGGCAGAAGATTAGGACACTGGACTGGAGAGTGTTTTTTAAGACAGTAGAGATTTAAGCAGGCTTGAGGCTAATAGGATAGATTCAGCAGAGAGGGGGAAATTGAGGATGCAGAGAACAGAGACTCAATGGAGCAAAATTCTGAAAGAGACAATGTGGTAGACAGAATAATATAAAGATATCCATGTCTTAATCCCTGGAACCTGTGAACATGTTGCCTCACATGGCAAAAGGGGCTTGCCAATGTGATTGAGGATCTTGAGAGATTATCCTGGATTCTGAACTGGCCCAATATAATGCCACGGGTCCTTATAAAATGGAGGCAGGAGGCTCAGAATGACTAGTAGACGTGTTCTCTCTATTCCTAAGCCCTCAATTAACACCTCCAGAGGATTGTTCCACATTTATATTTCCAGCTCAGATCTCTCCTCTGAATTTCAGACCAGCATGCCTTGTATAATTTCCTGTGGAATGTTCTCAGAATCTTCAACGAGCTGACAATGTGCTATATATTACCTTGCATTTTCCCACTTGCTTTATTGTAATTTTATTATCTGTATTTTACCCCGGAATGTACTCTGTGAAGGTAGGAGCCCCAGAACTATGTGTGTCTTATTCATCACTTTACCCACAGTACCTAGAAAGTTCCTGGTTTGTGATTACTATTTAGTATGAATTGATAAATTTACTGATTTTAATTTAAACCATTGTAAGAGTTATCATATGTATTGTGAAGAGCACCCAAATTAGTGTACCTTTCATCTTTCACAATATGATGGTCCTTTAATGACTGCTACTTTTGTAAGATTACTGTAAAAAAAAAAAACCACCAAATTACTAGAAAATAAAGCTAGTAGTAACAAAAAAAAAAAGACATAAAAAAGACAAGATCTGATTTTTCATTTTAGGTTAACAGGCTTGATATTACTTTATGGGATAATTATAAAGGTTTTTAGATGATTATCTCAAATTTCTGTAATTTTCCTGTGAATGAAATAGTTCACAAACCAGCACTAGACAGCAGACTATACTTGTGTTGCTGTAATTAGCTAGTTATTAATATTAATAATGAAAAGAGAGCAAAGGGGAGGCCAGGCATTATAAGCAGGTCATCTGGGCAGCTTCACCAGGAAGCTGCAGTTTCATGCTCCCCAGGGAACCACTGGGCCATTCCGGGAAGATCGTCAGGAGAAGGGGTTGAATAAAAGGGGAGATGGGTCATATGCAATGAAGTCAGGATGAGGCAGGGGAGGTGCTTGCCTATCAGTCTAGCCTGGGGAACAGTGGATTGGCTGGGGGAACCGCATTAGAAGCGTGTGAAATCTTAGAAAGTTAATTTGTTAGTTTGAAGAAGCTCCTGGTTAAAATCCCCACACAGAGAGTTCTCTCTCTCTTATTTGCTCTTGCTGCTCTTTTTCACACTTGCGCTCTCTGGCACTGTGACCCGCATTTGCTCCTGTGCTCACCTGTTCTCTCTCCACAGCCATGTGGCCTGAAGCAGTCGCATGGTCCATGGTCATGCAGGTTCCACGTGCAGGATGTAATATGGAAAACTAGTTCTGGGCCATAGCCTCAGTTCTGGCTCTGGGGAGACAAGATTAGGCTTCTTCCATGGCGAGACAAACAGAGATGGGACCTTGGAGGGAAATCCCCTTAATTTTGCATCGTCAATAAAGCTTTCCACAAAACCCCGTCCTCCCACGGGGGCATCAGGAAATGCTTTTCTTCACAGCACCCCAAGAGCTCCATTTCCAACCCTATCACTTGGCATAGCACTGGATGGAATGATAGAGCCAGTCACAACTCTTGATTTTTTTTCTTTTTTTGCTGCTTTTTCGGATCGTTTTATTTGCTGAAGAACATTATGTAAAAGTCCTTTTGTTTGCTTGTTTTTGCAAAGCAAGGAAGGCAGCTGCTGGTCTACTGTCACCAAAGTCAGTGAATTGAGCATCTCTCATAGTTTAACAGGAAGTGACTGTGGAGAATGCAGATGTCAAGGATGGTGCTCTGTGATGGTGTGGGAAGCTTCAGTGCACATGTGTACAACCCTTTGCTTGTATGTGCTGAAGCCTTTGCTGGATGACTATTACGGGGTCCTGGAGAGAATGACCACAGAGTCAGTGCCCAGGATGGGTCAGCCTTATCTTCGGCACTGAGTGCTTTAAAACCAAAGACTCTCCGAAAATCCTCCCATTGTTTATCAATACTGTCAACAGAACTCCTTAAATACTACAATTTATACAACCTTTAGAAAATTCTTGCACTGTCTCCCTTAAACATAGGAGAACTGCAACTTCTCATGGAATTGCCAACTGTTTGTTTATTTTTTCTAGGATCAAATACCCATAGACTCTAAGAGTTCAGTGCCACAGTATCTCCTGTTTTCCCAGATGCTTTTTAGCATTTAAAACTATGGAGACATATCAACCTCTTCCCCTTGTCAACTTTCGAGTATTTCTCTGTTTAATATTTGAAGAACTAAAAAAAAGTCCAGTCACATGTTAGAGCCTCAGTTTATCTCAGGCAGAAGTTACTGGACAGAAAGCTTGCTTTTAAATGTCTTGTCAGGGCTGCCAGATTTAACAAATACAAATATAGGACACTCAGTTAAATTTGAATTAACATCAAAAACATTTTTTAGTATGGACATGAGACATGTCTGTTGCATGGGATATAATTGCATTAAAAGTTTATTCTCTGTTTATCTGAAATTCAAATTTAACTGAGTGTCTTATATTTGATCTGGCAACCCTGTCTTGGGTAAATTATTTCATTTAGATGGGTCCTTTTTCCTATGGTATCTCTTTGGGGTGTTTTTGGTTTTTGGTTTGCTTCTTTGTTTTTAGACTCTTTTCTTCACTATTAGAACACAGTTTTTAAAAGGCTTTCTGCCAATCCTCAGTTCGTGATCAATGACATCATTAGCATCACCATAGCTCTAAATTATGCTAAAACAGGATTAGACCTACTGACAAATTGTGAAGACAAGAGGCTCCCAAGGAAGTTAGGATCAAATTATGATCAAGAAAGGAAAGGAAGGAAATGGCAAACTTAGCTTGTAGATAATGCTCAGCATCGTGAATGCTCGGTAATGGAGTCAGACACAGAATACCCCTGGGAGGCGGATGGGCACTCAACCTCACATTTCACAGATGGAGAAACCTGAACACAAAGAGGGTGTGTGACTTCTTGAGGGGGGCAGGAAGTAGCTGTGTAAAGGAATGGGGGAAGAGAAGAGAAAGAAAAGCTTCGGAAACCTGGTCGTACCTGGCAGGCTGGGGAGAAGGGAATCGCTGAAACGTGGCTATTGTACTAAAAGTCTTTCCTTCTAGACAAGCGGAAAAGTTTTATATCTACCACCCACCCCACCCTTTCCATGCACACATCACGGAACCAATATGTTCTAAAAATTTGAAAGGGGTGTTAGAGAGCGTTCATCCCCATCTCTTCATTATATGGATGTAGGAACTGAGGCTAAGAGGTTGAGTAACTATACCCAGCTGGATACTTTATAGGACTCCACCTGGTCTAGGCCTCAGGATTTCTACAGCTCAATGTTTTATACACCGCCCATGGTTTCTGCTCCGTAATAAAGTCCAGTCCAGTATCCTGTGTGCTTCAAGTCAGGCAAGAATCAATGTTTTAAGTCCATTAAAAGTGAAAGTTTTTGAGGTCAACTGACAGGAACTCAGACAAAAAGATTTCCCAACTCTGCGGTCCAAACGCTGAACTGCGTGGAAAGCTCTCTCATTCAGCTCACGCCATTTAGTAGCCGCGCTTCCCCACGGGCAAAAGGGCTTTGCTTAGGTTTTTTGTTTGTAAACTAAAACTTTAAAATAACAAATTAGAAAAGGTAACGCATTCAAAGCTAAGAAAGTTGAAGGCAAAACGATGTCAAGATCAAATTATAAAAGCCAGACGTTGGGGCCCACTGGCTTGGTTCAGTGGCTGAGTGTTGACCTATGAACCAGGAGGTCATGGTTCGATTCACCCTGGTCAGGGCACATGCCCGGGTTGTGGGCTCGATCCTCATTATGGGGCGTGCAGAAGGCAGCCCATCAGTGATTTTCTCTCATCATTGATGTTTCTTTTTCTTTCTCTCTCTCCCTTTCCTTTCCTCTCTGAAATCAATAAACACACATATATTTTTTCAAAAGGCAAGCCTTTAGGGTGCTCATTATATATCTTCGTACACATTGGTTGCCTAAAGAAATAAAATAGTGCAGCCAAAAGCAAATTTCCTTTAAGCCTATGGTTTATCGTTCATGAGGAACTTGTGAAGACATTTTATAGCTGCCAACCACTGTGATAGCACCTCGAGAGCCTCACTCCATAGGTCTAGGATGGGGCCTGGTGTGCCACACTTTTCTTCTTTCTTTTTTAAAATTTTTACCTTTATTGTTGAAAGTATTACAGATGTCCCTCTTTTTTTCCCCATTGGCCTCCTCCACCCAGCACCTGCCCTCCCCTCCCTCCCCAGAGCTTTTCGGGTGATTCTGATACCAGTGAGGTGGGTCTCTCTCTTTGCAAAACACTGCTCTAGAGTGTGGGTGCTCTTTAGCTCCAGCTAAATTCTGTAATAAAAAGAGCTGTGACACTTGGTGACATCCTATCTTAGATTCCCACACTCCTGGTTCCCCCTTTCTACGAGTGTAGTTTGTTAAGAATAGAGACAGACAAACATGGTTTAGGGCCTAACTCAGCCTGCACTAGCTTGTGATCTAGCATAAACTACTTCACATTCAATCTTTTATTGATTCACTCAACAAATATGTATGAAACTTCTGGGCATAACATTTTGAACAATTCCTCACACAGTTTACCTTAAGCGGAGGAAAACAAGCATATAAACAAAGAAACGGATAAGTAACTTTCAGAAATTGATGAGTAAGACTTAAAAAAAGGAAACAGGATAATGAGATGCAGAATGACCCAGGGATCAGGGAGGAGCAGGCTACTTTATTGGATGGACAGGTGAGGCCTCTTAGGAGTGGGTGGACAGTTGAGCAGAGACCCAAATGATATGAAGGATACAGCCGTGCGAAGGGTGGGGGAAGAGCAGCAGAACTGTGTGTCCCCAAATAAGCTTTTGTTGCCATGGGCCAGAAGAAGACAGTAGGTCTGAGCAATGCTAGCAACAGGGAGAGTAGAAACAGAAAATCAGGTCAGAGGAAAGGATGAACCAGATTACCCAGGGCCTGGGAACCGTCATAAAGTGCTTTGACTCTTTTCCACTTCGAGTGGAGAGCCATCCGAGCATTTTAAGCAAGCCACAGTCCCTCACAGTAAATTGGTTAGGGTCTGCTTCAGAGGGGTGAGCTATGGAGTGCTTCGTTCTTAGGAAGGATTCCATATATGGCAGCTGTTGCTATTCTTTTCAACGCTGCTCACCTCATCATTCTTTGTTCGGGGGTGCAATAGTACCCCCACAGGGCATCTTATCTGTCCGTAACTCATTATGTCACAGCCAACTAACAAATCTGAGGAGGCAACTTCCATCGCTCTGTGTGGTCTGGGAAGCTCCTGGAGAATGTGTGCGTGGTAAAAATGGCTTCCCAGAGGAAAGCCATAATGTCCCTGTTCTCTCAGAGAGGAAGGGACCACAAGGAGCATCGGTTTTGCAACTGGAAAAAAAAGGTCTAAGTGTCTAATAGTCCAAAGCTGAAAGTATGAGTTGAGTAAGTAGCTTGGGTAGGATGACAGCTCACATGTGCCCCAGCCTCCTAAAGATCTCTGTAACCCCACATACGGGTCAGGCAACAGCAACCTGGTTCCGCTAATCTTCCAACCCGAACCACACTAATAATGCCTCGGTTTCATCTTCTACGCAAACACATGAATGTTTCTAACACCATCTCTAGTTGTTATTTTAAATAAGAATTAAATATGACTGATGCAGAAAAATCATTTGTGGGTCAAGAAGTCTATCCTAGGCCAACAGGTATTTTTTGAGGGTCCATTACCAGCCAGGCTATAGATGTAACTTGGTATCGTTGTTTTAAACATTTTTTGAAAAGCAGAAGCAACGTTCTTCAAACAAAACCCATCAAGGCAATCCAACAGGAAGCACCTTTGGTGAAAGCAAGGGTTCAGGCCTGAGCTGGGCCTGGCACACTGGCCGTTGCTTTCCAAGGGGATTCCTGACAGGCTTGGAAGAATCTGAGGAATTTGAAAACTAGTGCCCTGGGTGCAAAGATTCAGTAGTTCTCAGATACTGATAGGACATAAATAAAAAATGCTTGGGGAGAATGGCCCAAATGTCCATTCCTCATTTCAATCTTTTTTATATTTACCTCTTTAGTCAAAGTTCCTACAATATGCTGCTCATAAAGCTGTCCTGTACCTTCCATCTCCAAGAAGCCCAAATCCCTCTTCATTTACTCAACACTACAGCATCCGACCAATAGCATGTAGGACATAAAGGACCAGAAGTTCCACCAGGTGCGAGATGCAAGGCTCCTTCCCAGCTGTGCATGGCAGGTGGTCAGCCAGCTCCTGATATGCCCCCATCAAGGTGAACTGATTTAAGTAGGTTAACAATAAACTGAAATATATTAAAATGTTAACAGTTTATTTGAGCAAAAATCTGTTTGAATTAGGCTTACCAAACCAGGAGTTGCTAGGAGTGCCACACTGGCAGGAGCTGAAGGAAAATCTTCTATAGAGAAGAGGTGGAAGCAAAGCAAGGACATTATCTGATTGGCTATATTGCTTGAGAGTTTACTTGGAAAAGCCTAGTTGGCTCTGTGATTGGTTGTCCTTAGGTTTCAAATGAACTATGAGGCCTTTATAAGCTTAGGTTTTGTTTGCTTGCTTAGGCTGCTAAAACATCAGAACTTTCTCAATCTAACGGCCTTCTTGTTTCATTAATCTAACAATTAGGAACATGGGGAGATACAGAGAGCTACAATTTAATAAAAAATCTTGCTCCCACTTACCAAGAGTGGGACCTGAGGCAGGTATCTTACTTTCTCCAAGTTAGCTGTTTGCTAATTCTATAAAAGACAGGCATTATTTATAATGCTGCCTTATTTAAGAATGGTATGTGTAGGTTCTCAATAAATACTAATTTCCCCTGTTCACTTGTTTCAATTGAGTAGCACGGTATTTCCTACCTGGGAGCCTTCAGGGACAGGGGAAGGAAGAGATGGAGGAGGGCTCTGCCAATAATTGCTAACCACATATACTCACTCTTTTCCCATGTATGCAGCTGCTATTGAGCAAAGAAAATACAAATTCATTTAAAGTGATTACTAAATGCAAGGTAGCCGCTTCACATATAATTCACCCTCACTCACGTAGGAGGCCACAATATAGACTGAGATTGAGAGGTTCTGAAACTTCTGAAGAGTGGGAACAGCTTCGGGCTGAAACAAAGTGCAGCCATGCTGCTGGAACACTCACTTTGAATCCTGTTGACTTTTCAGTCCCTTCCCTGGGGTGCTTCTTCCCATCCTTCATTATTGGTTATCAGTGGGGAGATAAGGACAATAGCTTTGCTTTTCTTCACTTCGCCTGTGGTGTTTCCTGGCTTCCTGCCCTCCCCTTCCCTGTCCCGGGCCCTCAAGAGGATCCCCTAAGCGGGAGAGCATATCTCCAGAGAGTGGCAGCAGGCCGGCCACTGAGTCACAGGCTCCGTCTGTGGTGAGGCTGGCCCTGACCCGTGGGAGACAGCCCCTGTGGCCGCATCTGATTGCTAATGAGCTTTCTGGTGGCTGAGCTTTCTCATCAGCACCCTTTGTTTTTCAAGCCCTTGTAGGCTTGATGCTTGTTTTCCTTGCCTCCCAGGCACTCCGAAGTTTTTCCTCTCTGGGCCTGGCTGTCTCCTTTTCTTTTGAGACTGTGTGGGAGCTAAATTTAAACTTGATTAACAACATTTAGTCCAAGGAGGTCAGGATACTATTTTCATGTTAAATGCTGCTCTTTCTGGTACCCTTTTGTTTTGTTTTAAGACACAATAGGAACACTCACAATGGGAGCCCCTCTGATTTAGTTGCTATGGTGTGAGGGACAAAAACCAGCATAAACTGTTGGGTGGTTTCATTCTGATCAGAGATGGAGAAGTGAGCTAATACCTTTTTTGGGAGAACCTAGTTGGCTATTGAGAGCTATTGATGAAAAAGCTCACAAATACTATTAGTGATAGCATTTTGACTCTACTTCTGAGTAACCGCTGCTAAATATGTGGGACTCACCTTGAAGTCAGCTGCTCTGGAAAACTCCTTGACTCCCCAAACGTGTCAAGTCCACTATTAGGGATCGCCTTCTGCACCCAGAGATGTTTCTTTTCTAGCATTTTCTAAGGCCTGATTAAACCATTATTCAGCATCTGCCTTCTCTACTGAACTATAAGCTCCATGAGAGAAGGCACAGATTCTCTGGTTCTCCACCAAGAGAACCAGACATATCAACAAATAATGGCAAGACCACATTTGACAACAGAATTCTGGCCTCGACCTTTGCAGCAACCAGTTCAGAAAGGAAAACTATAGCTTCCTGATCTAGAGGATCAGCAGAATTGTCAAGGCTTGGTGGATGACTGCCAGCTTGTCTAATTTTATCTCCAATTCCAACTCAGTACCAATCAGAGAAAGCAAAATATGTACCCCAGGCCTATCACTTGTTCCACTCCTAGTTAGACCGCCTCCAGCTTACTCATGCCAAAAGGCTTTGAGCTCACCTGAAGCCTTCTCTTTTTCACTATGCTATCCACTCCCTGCATGCTTTAAAGTCTCTACTAAATATAAGTGATGGTGGTTGACTTCCTTGCTCTTAATAAATAGCCTCTGGTTATTTTCATTTAGATTGTCTTTGTTTATTTCCACATCTTTATCTCTTATACTTAGGATAGTGTCTAGCACATAGCAGGCACTCAGGAAAGGTTAATTGAATGGATGGATGGATAGATGAATATACTTCAATCAGTTGCTGAACAGGAAGTTCAGGAACCAAGGGGACCTGAGTTTTTACCTTATATCTTTTAGTATCTGACTGGTGACTTTGGAAAAGCCACTTAAAGTATCCAGGTACCATTTTTCTCAAGATTTCAACCAGCAAGTTTGAACTAGATGATCTCACTTTTCAAATATCCCTCATAAAACCTCTCTCTACAACCATGAGCTCAGACATCCACCTAAAGTTCCCCATATTGTGCTTAAAGAAGAAATGTAATGAGTGCTTTCTCTGTTAATCCACTGCTAGAAGGAAAGAATAGCTTTTAAGAAGTTGAGTTTGTAGAAGTAGACTAGGATGGGAATAGTTTGGAAGTCCTTAGTGGCAAACAACAAACAACTTTGTGTCAAAAAAAATGTAAAAGAAGATGATTCAATATCAACAGAGTTTTGAGAGAAGAATAAAGAAAGTATATCTTGGGGAAAATTCTAATTTGATTAGCATTCTCTAAAGTTTATTCTAGAATGCAGCATCATAATTTTGTGTTTAAAAGAAAGTTCAGAGTGATTGTTTTAATTGCAGCATTGTAAGATGTTAACAGTGACTTTTTGAGATATCTATTTTATTTTCTCATTATAAATATGTGGGAAATGAATGAGGTAAAGGAAAATAAAGGATAGTGAGACTTTCAGCAATCTAGCTTCTTCCCAGGGCAGGCTCACTCCAGATAGAAACCATTATAATGTCAATTAGCCTTATGTATTCACCCCCACATAACTCTCGCATTCTACCCATAAGATCCCTTCTCAGCTGGCACGCTGTTCCCACACCACTTTATATCAGGGCTCTGAGATCCCAATGATGGCTACCCCAACCCTCTGACCTGGATTGAGTAAAATCACCTGATAGGACTCCACAAATTTTTTTTTAGAAAGCAACCACTTTTCAGAAGGGCGTTCATTAAACCTTTCAGTATACAACCTTACGTACGATCTAGCCATGAATTATAATGGTCCTTTTTGCCATTTCTTTTCTGTGAGACAAGGCCAAAATTCAGGGCTTACAATCAACAATAATCTCTTCCAGAATGCTATATTTGGCCAGAATGCCCACCATCATGGAAAAATGTGGTGGTTTATAAAAAAGACACAAGGGAGAATGATTGTTTTGGCAGCTAAGAACACAACTCAGGCCCAATCCCCACCTCTTAGAAGTAGAACAGGGCAATCAGGGCAGGAGGTTCAATGAAATACAAACAATAGCCTGAAAAGACACGAATCACACCCCAGAATTTTTTTGCCTGTGGGAGAATGCTCTATGTATTTGCTATATGTAAATACTTGCATTGTATTAATCGAGGAAGCTGGGACTCTGAAAGTGTGGGTGAATATAATTGTAATGGGGAGGAAGAGGTAGAGGAGATATCAATACATGTGGGCACAGTAGGAGGTCTAATCAGAATATCACTTTGGTAAGAAAGTATGGTCATGTGGTCCTCCCACCATCATGACTCTCATGCCATCACTCTATATATTTTAATTTTGGTGTGCATAGTTCTACATATTCTTTTATTAAAATATATTTTCATTAATTTCATAGAGAAAGGGAGAGGGAGAGAGAGATAGAAACATCAATGATGAGAGAGAGTCATTGATCGACTGCCTCCTGCATGCTCCATAATGGGGATCAAGCCCCCAATGCAGGAATGTGACCTTGACTGGAATCAAACCCAGAACACTTCAGTCCACAGGTCAATGCTCTATCTACTGAGCCAAACCAGCTAAGGTTACATATTCTTATGTATCTATCTATTCACATATACACTGAGTGGCCAGATTATTATGACCACCTGACATTTATAGCAAATTAGCTATTATTTCGTGCTGAAGTTGCTAGAGGGCCAGACCATTATAAATAGAGAAGCAGGTTGTTTACCATGACAGTAGAAGTGATTTTTTTCCTGAAGATATAGGTAAACAACTTGATTTAACAGCCTTTGAACATGGGATATATTTGAACATGAGTGGACAGATTATTATGACCACCCCATCAGTACTTTGTTGGGCCACATTTTGCCTTCAATACTGCGGCGATTCTTCTTGGCATTGACTCCACGAGATGTTGAAAGGTGATACGAGGAATCTGACACCATGCCCAATGAATAGTGTTGCAGAAAGACCAAAAAAACTAAGGGACGCTTTGAAGAAGTGGAGAAATCACAGTTTTAATAACACACACGGACTCAGGGATTGTTTATCCAAATCAGAGTGGGGGTAGCACGCAAGAACCTTGCTTTATAACTGCCCTTTGAGTTCATTGATTTGCAAATATACTCCTTTTCCCCGAGGCCCTGAAGGGAGTATTCTGTTCATCTACCCTTCCCCCAAAGCCCCCTGCCCTTCCACAGGACAGGGCTTTGTTCGGTTTTATGGCCTGACATTCCTTGCAAGACCAGCTTCCTCCTCAATAGCACTGTCCAGTTCTGTGAGATTTGATGGTTGTGGAACCAGCTGCCTGATGGCTCTTTTAACTTCATCCCACAAATACTCAATTGGATTGAGATCTGGTGATTGTGGGGAACAACTAAGCAAGGTAATGTCTCCCTCATGTTCTTAAAACTACTCCTGCACAATATAAGCACTGTGGCATGGAAAGAAGCCATCTCCATTGGGATACGCTGTCAACATGATAGGATGAACTTGATCAGCAATGATACTTAGGTTCGTTGTGCTATTCAGACATTGTTACACACAAATTAAAGGGCCCAAATCAGGCAGGAAAACATGCCCTAAGCCAAACCATAACACTGCCCCCACCAGCTTGAAGGGTTGTGCTCATGCATGTGGGGTGCATGCTTTCAAGCTGTTTCCGCCAAATTCTCACTCCATCTGCATGATGCAACTGGAAACGTGATTCATTGGACCACATGACTTTTTTCCAATGCTCAACTGTCCAATCCTTGTGTTCCTGTGTGAATTGGAAACATGTTATCTTGCTAACTGCAGACAGCAAAGGTGTTCCAACAGGCCTTTGGCTTCCATATCCCATACGATGCCGTATATGGCTAATTTGCCTACAAATGTCAGGTGGTCATAATAATCTGGCCACTCAGTGTATGTTTCAGAGTTGGTTTAGATATTTTTGCAGTCTCTTAAGTAACTTGAGGTCAACCTTTCTCTCTTTCTCCCCTGAATTACTCTATGATTTGTGGTTTTTAATAAGTGTTACTCACTAAATCATATATTTTTTCAATCTCCTTAGAATTCCTTATGAAGACAATGAAAGTGCTATGGGTGTATATAGCTATCTATATGACTATGCAAAAAGAGTCTGACCCACATGGTTGTGATGTCTTACTTATATCAGGGGATGTATGTTTTGAGGACAAAGCTACCAATTTTCATCCCATTTATTAATTTGTTTTTAAAACAAATATTTATAAGTGCCTAAATATTAAACTTAATAAAATTCAAAAATAAAAATGGAAATTCAAAATATTAAGGCAACCATTAACTTCTTTGTACTTTTGTTTTTAACTCGATTTTGTTAGTTAGGATATCAGTTATCTACCATTGCATAGCAAACAACCCCACAACTTCAGGACTTAAAATAACAATCACTCTTTAGCTCACAATTCTGTGAGTTGGCAATTTGAGGTGGATTTTCAGCTAGTGGTTCTTCGGGTCTTGTCTGGGCTCATTCATGTATTTGGGAAAAGCTTCCATGCTTTCTGGGGAAGGAGTTGAGAGTGCCAAGTCTCAGAGGAGTACACCACCACTTTCACTACGTTTTATCGGTCACTTCAAATGATTTGGCAGCCCAAATCCAAGGGCTGGAAGAACAGACACCCTTGCTGAGAGGGGCTGTACAATCACATTGCCTAGGTGTTTGCAGATAGGGTTGGGAATAACTGTAAACAATTTACAAGTTGTTTTTAAATTAAAATAAAAATTTTAATAATGCATATTCATGATAAAAGTTTCAAAAGTCCAGAAGGGCATCCTCTGATATCCCAGGGCTTTCTTATATATCACATGTTGAAGTCTTAAGATCCAGTACCTCAGAGTGTGACTGTATCTGAAGATAAGTCCTTCAAAGGACTAAATAAGTTAAAATGAGGGCATTTAGATGGGCCCTAATTCAATCTGACTGAGATTAGGACACCAGGGATCAGCACAGAGGAAAAACCATGTGAGGACACAGCAAGAAGGTAGCCACCTGCAAGCCAAGAAAAGAGGCCTCAGAAGAAACCAAACCTGCCGACATTTTTATCTTGGCCTTCTAGCCTCCAGAACAGTGAGAAATAAATGTCAGTTGTTTAAGCCACCCAGTGAGTGACATTATATTGTGGCAGCACTAGTAATTACTACACAAACAACGTTACATCTTTCCTTATGTGTAATTATTTGTGGAGCTTCAGTTCTCTGGTGTAGAATGCTGGGTTAAAGGGCCTGTGCGTATTTTATTTTGGCAAATACTGACAACTTACCTTTTGTGAGATTGCACTAATTTGTATTTTCACCAATTGTGTGTCAAACGAATACATAACTGCTAATAACCTAATGTTCACACCATTGC
>PVJC01009237.1:0-46413 GCA_004026665.1 Murina feae | reverse complement strand
CCCAAGCAAGGAGAGCGGCTAGAGAATGCAGACATGGCCCTGGCCGGTGTGGCTCAGTGGGTAGAGCGTTGGCCTGCGGACTGAAGGGTCCCAGGTTCGATTCCGGTCAAGGGCATGGACCTTGGTTGCGGGCACATCCCCAGTGGGGGGTGTGCAGCAGGCAGCTGATCGATGTTTCTCTCTCATCGATGTTTCTAACTCTCTATCCCTCCCTCTTCCTCTCTGTAAAACATCAATAAAATATATTTTAAAAAAATAAAAGAAAATGCAGACATGGAAGTACTTCCCCACTATTCCGCCGCTGATGTTGGACACCAGCAAGATCCAGATCATATGGAACCACAATTATAAAAAAGATACAATTTTTATAACTTGTATATCCAAAAAAATAATAAGACAAATGGCAAGCTGGTATATAATATTCACATTCGTCTAGCAAGGAGCTAATCTTCCTTTTTCTTTAAAAAGTCAGACAAATACAAAAATCTTGACAGGCAAATAGGCAAAGACATAAACCAACAGCTGACAGAAAAGAAAGCCCTTGAATGCTTTAAAAGATGCTCAACTATACTCCTAAGAGAAATGTAAACTACAGTCGCACTAAGACACAGCTTCTCACCTATCGGAGAGAAAAAACTGAAATTTATACATGCTGTTCATAAAAGTACAAAATAAAATCCTCATTACAGGGAATCTTGTCCTAGCTAACAAAACGGCACATGCAAAACCACCCAGCCCTTGCGCAGCTGCAGAAAGGAGTGCGGGCGCGCTCGATGGACTGTTCCGAACCATCTCCAGGACGCAGTGTGAACTGAAAACCGCCAGGTGAAGAACAGAGACTATGGAACACCACCGTTGGTGTGAGAAAGAGAAAAAACAATACACATGCAAATGCTTATTTTTACAAAAAAACTAATAAAAATGGGAGGAAACTGGGAAAGAGTTGAAGGAGTTAGCGATGCAAGTAGACTTCCTTAAAGGTACGTTTTTATTTAACTTTTACTTTTGAACCTAAAAGAGAATGCACATGCCCAGGCTGCGGGCTCAATCCCCACGGCTGGGGGGGAGGGGAGCGCAGGCGGCAGCGGATCCATGCTTCTCTCATCATTGATGTTTCTGTCTCCCTTTCCCTCTCCCTTCCTCTCTGATCAAAAAATAAGATATCACAAAAACATGAAAAAGCAGCACTTCTTCGGTACAGTAAATCCAAGAACGGTTCCGAGTTTCTGCGACTGTATGCTCTACACATTTATGTCCAACCACACCCACCAAATCCTACCCAGTGAGGGAAGCAGGTGAGAAGAGAAGCGGTGCCAGCTCAGTCTCACTAAAGGGGCCTTCGAGGGGAGTCGCACGAAGGTAACGGCAGGCGCCTTTGAACTCAGCGCGCGCACATCCGGGTGCTACACTGTGGAAATACCGGTTGGTTATAAAGCAAGGTCGCCCACCTAACATCTCAGGGACGTTCAGGGCTCTCCCAGGTTAATTTTATCCGGGTTCGGCAGTGAAGAGTTATTTATCATAGTATAGTCCTCATAAGAACTAGGTCCCTTCACTAAGGAAAAAAAAAAAATATATATTTTTCTTTCCTTTCCTCCCAATCCTGCTCTAAAATTGCAATAATAAACTTTAAACCCTTCAGGTCTGAGAAGTCTGCAATAAAGCATGATTCCCAGATATAGCTCAATGCAGAGAGAACGAGGCCTGCCATGGGAGATGTAATCTGCTCCCCAGGTATAGAGCTGGAACCCGTGAGACAGACTCGCATTGTCACTCAGTCTCTATGATCAGCACAGCGCTTCCAATCATACCCTCCAAGAGTCACTAGCTATTCTTAATTGACTGAGATTAGAAACCTGCCCAGCGACACTGGTCATGAAACAGTTATATGTCGTATGTTTTTCCTCTAATAAATGTGCAGCAAAGGCTTTATGTATTTTGCATGAGCAAAGGGAAAGTCTAGCCACAGATCTAAGGGGGAGGCAGTCACAGGGTCGTCTGTCAGGAAGCACAGCTCGCTCATCCTATTTGAAACTGCTTACTGAGATTTACGAGTCATTTTTTTTGAAAAATGAGCAAATGAGACAGTCCAATTGTCAATTTAAATAAGATGAACCAAAGGCAGGGAAAGGGCCCGGCCAGGGTCCTCAGTGGTGGGAGTGCGCCCTGCACCGAAGGGTTTGGGGTTTGATTCCTGGTCAAGGGCACTTGCCTGGTCTGCAGGTTCCCTCCCCACCCCCATTGGTGGAGGAACATGTGGGAGGCAACCAAAGGAGGCTCTCTCACCTCTCTCTCTCACCTTTCTCTCCCTCTCTCTCTCCCTCTCTCTCTACCTCTTTCTCTTCTTTTTTCCTTCCTCTCCCTCCTTCCTTCCCCTCTCTCTCTGAAGAGCGATGGAAAATGAGGATTAACAACAAAAGGCGGAGAAAGGATGAATAAAGACGATAAGGAAATGGAAGTGGAAGAGAAGAGAGTAACCTGAGGAAGGAAGAGACACACAGAGATAGAAAAGACAAGACCAGGAAAGTAAAAGAAAAAATAGAAATAAAAACAAGAAAAGAACCTACCAGCAGGGGGGACAAGAGAGTGAAATGAAAGAACAAGCAGCCTAGGGCTCGACCAGAGAACTGCCAACACGCGCAAGATAATGTTTAGAAAAGCAACTCTAAATTCAATGGCAGTTTTTACGTTCAATGCTTTTATTACAGAAACAACTACGGTATCAAAGACAATTGAGCATATATTTTTAAGGATTTCACGTATGTTTAAGATTATCTGTTGCTCGTCATTACATTTCTGAAAGTATAAATTTGTCACTTTAAAATTCAAGCAAAGTGGAAAGATGGCAGACGTGGCTGTACTGTCACCTCACCGTTTGGTGTATAAATGGCACCCAGAGGCCTTACTATTCAGTGTGCGGAATTCTACTCTGTGTTAAACACAGCATCTAACACACAGGCAAAACCATTTCCAATCGGGAAATTATGCAAATCCAGCCCTCCCCCCACCCCACCCCCCCCAGTGGCCTCACACTTTCCTAGCAGAGAACAGCCTTCCTCTCCCCGGGGCAGGCGATGCAGGCGATGCAGGCGATGCAGGCGAGCTCCGACAACCAGGAGCTGCTCCCGCGCCCACATCAGGCGGTCCTGGTAGCCGGGGCTGCGGCAGCACAGGCCGGGCTACAGCACCTGGACAACCAAGTCAGCACTAGCTTGTCACATGTTCCTGACAAGTTTCAAGACACAGAGAAATAAAAAGTGTGTGTGTTTCATCTGCAGAGTTCGACAGTTACTTGTACTGAGGAATGCCTATAAACCTAGAGGCCTCTAATAAAGGAGAATTGAAAGTAAACTCTGTTTCTGCCCGTCTGGATGCCTTTAGACATCAGACGTATGCTCTCTGATTTACCGCACACACTCAGAACCCTCGGCCCCCCCTCACTTTCCCTCCCTCTTCCCTTTCGGCAGATTGCATATTGAGCACCTGTTGTGCCAGGCACTCCACTGCGGCCAGTGAAGAATGCAATCCCGAACAAGACCAACTTGACCCTGTCCTCTGGCGCTCACATTCTCTCACTGAAGAAGCAAACCCACAGAAGTGACAGGAGCGTGAAAGAAAGGGTGCTCCAGTCTGAGAATGCCGGAGGCCATGAGAGAGGCACAGTCCTCCTGGCCCTGTGAGATGTGGCTTGCAAAGATGACAGCGGAATGGCAGAACCTTTAGAGAAATGGAGGAAGAGCTGTAGAGCTTTGCTTCTAAGATTACTTTGTGGTCCTGGCTGATGTGGCTCAGTGGGCTGGGGCATCGTCCCTATACCAAAAGGTGGCGGGTAAGATTCCCGGTCAGGGCACATACCGGGGTTGTGGGTTCAATCCCCAGTAGGGGTGCACGCAGGAGACAACTAATCGGTATCTCTCTCATCAATGCTCCTCTCACTCTCTCTTCCTCTCTCTAAAATCATATTATTTTTTCTTTGTACAAGTGTCTGTTGCTGTAAATGAGGACAGTAATTTCAGGGCCAAGGCAGAAGCCTCAAGATTCACTCACCAAAAATCTTCCTCAATTTGTCCTAAGACCCATCTCCAGGGCTTAATTCCTGATTGTGATTCCTCCAGCATGTCTTGTGTAGTAGCAGCCCCAGACGCATCCCACAAGCCTAAAGGTATTGTCTTGAAATTGCTAAACTCAAGGCTGAGAGCAGGGGCTGCCCTGGAAGTGAGTCCAAACAGAGAGCCCTGAAGCCTCTGGACTAGACGGTCAGCACCAGGGACTGCAGTATCCTCCTGTTCTGGGAACAGACACTTAAGAAAAGGCATCCAAAATGTTTATTAGTTTTATTTGCATGTGTTTCTGGCCAGATGTAGAATCATTCATCACAAGCAACCAAAAATCTAATCTAATAAAAGACTAATATTGAAATTGACCGTTTCTTCAGGACGCCTAAGCCACGCCCACCAACCAATCAGAGCGGCTGCATGCAAATTAACCCAGCCAAGATGGGGCCAGCAGTCAGAGAGCTGCTAGAGTAAACAGGCAGCTTCTGTTGCACCAGGAATAAACTATCTGCTGGCCGGCTGGGCTTCTCCCGGCTCTAGGCAACATTGTTGCAACATTGTCTCAATTATAGAAGCCTCGGAGCTGAAGCAAACAGCAGCCTTCCTTGCACCAGTGATGGAGGAAACTGCCTGCCTAGAGTCTACTAAGGCAACATTCTTAGAGTCTACTAAGGCAACCTTCTTTCAATTATAGAAGCCATTAGCTGAAGCAGACAGGAAGCTTCGTTACCTGCCTAGGCCTTGGCTTAAAGGAACAGTATCAATTATAGAAGATAAATAAACCCTAGAAACCTGCTTCCAGCAAGCCTTGCTGGGACATTGGGAGCTGTGGGCAGCATGAAAGCCAGAAAACAGCCCTCTGGCCCGCACCCAAGCTGGCCACACCCCAATGGGGTGAGGGACCCCACTGGGGGGCTTGGCCAGCCTGCAAATAGCCATCAGCCCCTCACCCAGGCTGGCCAGGTACCCCAGTAGGGGCCCAAAACCTGAAGGGGCTGTGGGCAGCCTGAAAACACCCCTCAGCCCGTCACCCAGGCTGGCCACACCCCAGTAAAGTGAGGGTCCACACTGGAGGGCTTGGCCAGCCTGCAAACAGCCATCAACCCCTCACCCATGCTGACCAGGCACACCAGCAGGTGAACATCCCCAGAGGGGTCCCAGACTAAGAGAGGGCACAGGCCGCGCTGAGGGACCTCCCGAGTGCACAAATTTTTGTGCACCAGGCCCCTAGTATAATAATAAACTTAAATTTTAAAAATTGGAATCCCAGACTGCTGTGATTCTTTTAATAACAACAGCCTGACAGTCTGGTTCCTAATTTGCCATCTCCCCTAACTTTGTTCACAGGTCTCAATTCTAAGTGGGGGGAGGGAAGAACACGTAGCTTAAACATAAAGGAGAATGCCCTCACCTTGCAGGTGAGCAGCCCTGGGGGGGCACGCTCCCACCTCTGCGGGACCCAGGTTCCTAGAGTGCCGCCGCCAGCCGGGGCTGGTGCTCCAGGCTCTGCTCCCTCCATGTGTGAGCCTCTTCAGAGGCGCTGCCACCAAGCCAGGAAGGCCCCTTGGCAGCCTCACACAAGCAGCAATCCAGAAGGGAAATCAGTCTTTCCTTGCTAATTCTGCAGAAACGTACCAAGTGGGCTGCCAACTGACCTAGTTGATCACAGGCCCATCCCCTGAAGTCACACTCTCTCGGAGAAGATGCTGTCAAGTTCCACGATGGGAGAAGACGTGGGGGTGCAGTGACTGACAGCTTCCACCAGCGAGGTGGCTCAGGCCCCTGCACAGTGTGGGACGGTGGAGGGGTATGGGGCAGGAACAAGACGACGGAAGGAAAGACATCGCAGTCAGACAACTGTCGTACCACAGCCCACTGTAGGAATGTTTCAACTTTTCATTTTTATGAAAGCAAATTAAGAATTTAATTTCTTTAAATTAAACCTTACATGTTATTTTTGTATAGAAGGCAAATAAAACAGAAAAAGCAGAACTGGCTGGAAAGGCAGAAGGAACAAGGTCTGACCACTCCCCATCCCCCCAACACACACACCTCCTCTTCCATTCCTTATCCCCAAGGTAACGCCTCAGGAAACTCCCAAAACTCCTGGAGTTCTGAGGAACAGTCTAAAACCAAAGGCTCTAATTTAGATGGGGGGGGGGGGCTGCACTAATGTTTCAAGGCTGCCTTGGAAATAAGTATACCACATTCCTGTCTGTACTAATCATTATTTAGTCTTTATTTGCAATTAAAAAGCACATTTACTAGTTACAATGCTTAATGCTTTTATTAAATGCTGAAAGCCCACCACAGTGTGGCTGCATCTAGCGTGCATTATTTACTGCAGCGCAAGTGCATTTAGAGATCTCAGAACTCAAGTCCTCCGGGGATGGCTGCCAATTGGTTTAATTTGCAAAGTCAATATCAATGTTCAGGGCTGCTACAACCCTCAGACCTGCAGAAAAGTCTAGCTGCATAGTAATTCCAGACAATAGGTACTTCTATTCTGAGATTGCTCTTAAAGAAAAACTTCTTTTATGAGTCAGACCTTAATGCACGGTGTAATCTTGAAAGAACATTTCAATGATTAGATTAGCTAATTGTCCCCAATATCCTCTGTCATTACAATAACTTTCCATTGAGACAGAGTGTCAGAGATCACCACCACGCAGTACAAGAGATGGACTCAGCTTACACACCCATCCGCGAGTATCACCAATGCTTTACAGTTCTATCATGCTACATTCTTTGTGTTACTAAATATATAGTTTTTAAAAACAAATATAATTGAGAAATACATCTCTTCATGACTAAGACAGAGAGCATGAGTGCGGAAAAAAGCAAAGGTTAATCACAAATCATAATCTCAACAGAGAAGTTCATAGTTTATCTTTTTTCAAGAAGGTACTGTCATTGCAAAATACGTGCTTGGAGGTCGTGTCGTAGAATGTGCGCCCACCAGGCCGCCCTGGGCTGCGCGCCTCGCCCTTTCCTCATTAAAACCCATTACTCACCGCGGTCCCTCAGGTCACAGCTACGTATCTAGGTAACCTGTGTACCGGTGCCATTAGCTTAAACTTTTGATTCTGTGTTGGCTATTTTTGTTTGTTTGCTTCTGTATCATGTTCAGGTCCGAGGAAGAGAGGGGATGGAGAGCGAGGTGGGCAGAGGCAGGGCAAAACAGGAACGAGGGCAAAAGGAAAAAGCCTGCTAAAAAGGCGAAGCGCGAGGAAAAGACAGAGACATGACTGCCGCCTCCTGTGAGACCATGACAGCGAGCAGACTCACCAACTACAGGAGTATCTCGGGAAGATTCCATTCTGACTGCAAACACGTGACTTCAAGGAGAAAGAAACGGAAGAGATACTTAAAGAGATTAATGTGGTCAAGCAGGTCTTTTTCTGATGAGCTCAGATTTTCAAAGGAAATGTGCAAAAGACAGAAAGACATATCATGTACATAAGAGAATGACATGAATCTCTAAATTTAGCATCAGGAAATAATCTCAGAATGAAATAGGGCTTGTAAGAAATGAAGACGTTTCACTTAGTAAGACTGCATTATAGCAAACAATTATAGGAAACATGCATTAAGTCTACACCTACTTTCTTGGTCAAAGAAAATCATCTTAATAAAACTAAATATCTGGGGGGGACCTAAAACTCGAAGATTGGTGAGGACAGTGAAGTAACAAATCTGAGATACACTAAGGAAACTGAAGCCTCGTAACCCTGGTGAATTACAACACAGGCATTTGCGAACACACTCCTGGGATACCTGCCTCAAGCCCTGGAGAGCGGGAACAAAAGCAAGGGCTTCTGGGAGCTGGCCGTGTCCCACTTCTTGATCTACGTGGTGATCACACGCGGGTTCATCTTACAGTTGGCTGAACTATATATCTGCTTTATGGGCTTTTTACATGTGCTGTATTTCACTCACAAAAAAATAGACTGAAAAACCCAAGAGGGACAAGACAAGTGGAGAAGGGCAAATGCTGTCTGAACTTGGAAATGCCATGTACGGACAGATACACCTTCTGTGACTCTCTAGCAAGATTCTTACAAACTAAGAGAACAGCCAGCAAAAGCTAATGAAGCTGACTCGGGAATTCATGTACACGACGAGGCCACGAAACCCCTTTCAACAGTGTGTCTTGTCAGGAGCTACACCTTGTCAGGTGGCCTGCACTAACAAGGAAGGGGAGGGGTGTTACGGGGGGGCAGCTGGAGAAACGCACGCCACGGATGCCGGAACATTAGTGTGGTCTCTCACCTTGGAAGAACGAGACATAATGGGAATTAATTACGGACTCAGATTCGCTCTAGAAGGACAGCTCTGGGCTGTGCCCCGTCCTCCCAACGTGTGACGGTAAAAAGAGAGAAGGCACGAAACAGCCGACTTAGTGGACAGCAAATCTGGGGATGACGGAAGAATCTAGGGAATACTTTCTGAAATTAGGAGCAGAGCCTTTGGAATATAGGTGCAAGGATGGCTGCCTAAATAAACACTCCGGTGGGCAGGTGGCTTCTGAGAAGGCCCCTTGGAGGGAGGGACAGGGGCTGAGAGAATGCGGGCGACCTGCAGAGCCGATGCAGAGAATGGACGAGGCTGGAAACATGTGAATTTATAAGTGGAGAATGCTGTTTTCACCAAAAGATGTCTCTATTTTAAAAAGGACTCCATTATCTGTGTGAGTAATTATTTATATTCAACAGACTTTCAGCCTTAATGTCAGAGAAGATTCACAATCAATTTTTAGACATGTGCTATTCTGAAATCTTCAGTACTTAATTTTTTAAAACCTTGCTACATATGTTAATAAAATATAGTATCAATGGAATCACCGGCTAACAAGACTAAAAAAGGACTAGATTTGGTGAGACAGATGCCATCCCAAGTTAATCAAAGAAAATGAGAAAATAAACTGAAACTTATTTATAATAATGTAATTAGAGCTTCCCGACAGAACATAAACCACTTCCACAGCAAGTGCTACCTGGTGGGTTATTCTAAACAGCAGGAGTTCTTTCGTGTAGTCAACTAAATGTAGGTTAAGTCTAGTAGCTTCCTTAACTTTGCTTCACTCTATTTCATTTTGAGATTTGTAAGTATAATATAGTCAATAGTATTTTGCCCTTATCACTTCAGGATATAGTTTTAATAAGGCCAAGGATTAATACCTTAGCTAGCAGGGCTAAACAGTCTATTCCACACTTATAAAGTCAATATGAATTGCCAATGAAGTATGATTAACTGTACATAATTTAATAAATGTGTGGCATGGATATACATAAAAAATAATATTGATCATTTGAATTAATTCATTTTAGGAGCTGTTAAAGCAAAAAAAAGTTCTTGCAAATGAAATGTGAAGACTGTTAAACTTTAACTTTCATGATGTTGTTTTACCAACATTTTCCTCAGAAAATTGGCTTCTAGAATGATCAGTGGTACCAATAAAAACAGTATTTCAGAAACAACCTGTTCCTGGTACTCAACTCCAGGCATGAGCATGAGACCTACGATGAAGTCATGTTGTCTTGATTCGTCGACCGCCCTAGTTTCCTTTTTGTTTCTTTGTCTTGAAATAAAACCTCAACCCTGGTGACATGGACCGTGGGCTGCAATGTTGATTCAGAACCAGATCCACCACGGAAATGTGCTACGTGGCCAGCTGGTCAACCTCCCTGAGTCTGGTTCCCCATCTCCAGGCGCACGGGCTCATCACAAGGACCACACAGGTACCTCTGGAAAGCATCCTGCGTGGACGCAGACACCTCAGCCTCTCTAACTCACCGCGTCATGGGGTCTCCGTGAAGGGCCCCTCGCCCTTCGCGTCCCTGTAACTATGAATCCCGTGGGCTCGTTGGCTTCTAGGCATGAGAGGGAGCGTCTCGTCATGTGTCATGGGTCCAGGCGTGGTGGGCAGCCCCACGAGGCATTCAGAAATGGACTCCAGCCCGTTTGTGAGTGAACCATAAAGGAAACTACACACAAGGACATGACTAGTAAGAGCCATACATTACTTTTTTAATTTTACCAAGAGTAAAAACAGAGCATGTGAGTTGTTCTGTTAATCCCAACAAGTAATATAAATGTAACTTTCAATTAATTTGTTTCAATTTTGTTCAAGTATGGTTCTTTCAAAAATTGGAAGTCATGTTCAGTACATTTTATAAATTTAAATGTGGACTAAGTTTATATCAACATTTATTCTAAAGGCCATCAATTTACAAAATAACCCCAAAATGAGAGATTTTCATTAAAATGTGTACGTAGCTAACTAAGACGGCACAGGATAGAATCTATTTAATGGTTCCTGTATTTGTCGGTCCCATCACTTACATCGCTTGGATATCCAGCCTCCACTCAACAAGGTAACAGCAGACACAAAGCAGTGAAACCGCCCCAGTCCAAGAACCTTGTAAGTTGGGACAATGTGGAAAATTAAAAACAAAACAGCCCTGGCCGGTTTGGCTCAGTGGACAGAGCATCAGCCTATGGACCAAAGGGTTCCGGGTTCGATTCCCATCAAGGGCCGATACCTCCTAGATTGCAGGCCCCTCCCTGGCCTGGGCCCTGGTTAGGGCAAGTACAGAGGCAACCAATCGATGTGTTTCTCTCACATTGATAACTCTGTCTTTCCCTCTCCCTTCCACTCTCTCTGAAAAGCAATGAAAAAATATCCTCTGATAAGGATTAAAAAAACAAAACTAAAACTGAAACAATTAATACGCATTGGGACATGGTCACCAGAAAGAAGCACAGACCCGCCTGACACTTATATTCCTGTATCCATGACGGACAAAATACAGCCACGCATCTGATCTGGTTTGGATCCTCCCGCTTTCAGAGTTCATTTCCTCATGAGAAGCTGTGAACACCTTCATCTTTTTGTGCTACTCGAACCTTTGAAAAGAGAGGGGGAGCGAGTCTCCTCTAATCCCCAAAATCAGTAATCACCTGAAAGTCTCTGCTCTCTTTTCCTCAAAAAATGGAAATGGGAGGGGTGGTCACATCCCAAACCTATGCTTCTAAGGGGCCTGAAGGGTGCCTGTTACCATTATTTAGGAAGGGAAGGAAATAACCTACCTCAACCTGTCTGCGTCTCAAATTGCCTTCCGCCTCTGGCCCAAGGTCACACCCCAAGGTCACACTGTAGGCTCAGCTGGTCTCCTGGGCTCGAGGGAAATGAACACAAAGGGCCGCAGCCAGGGACCCAAAACCTGCACGCAGACGTCCCGCTGGCAGTAAACCCAGACTTCTGGCCCGGCACACCCTCTTGCCATCAGCAGGCATGGCCTTTCCCCATTCAGTCCAGAGAATTACTCTCCTAATCCAACTCAGACCATCACTGGCCTCCAAGGAAAGGGGAATTTTTTTTTTAAATATTGGAGCTCTCTGGAATATAAAAGTATTAAATACGTGGACATTAAGAAAAACACACCCAAATGTTGACAATCCAATTACTAGATTCAGCAACACAGTAACCTTTTTTTTGGTGTTTAAAATGACAGGGTTTTTTGTCCTTTCAATACTGTCATAAAACTTCACTCATCTATAAAATATTTGGAAGTATATTTATTAATTTTCAGACATATGGGGATTGCCTTATTCTCTTTGATTGATTCTTTGCATAATTCCACTACATTTAGGAAACATAACCTACATGATTTCAATCATTTGAAATTTGTTGAGACTTGTTTTGTAGTTCTCTACATAATCAATGTCAAATGTTCCATAGTGCTTGAAAAGAATGGGGCATACAGCAAGTGTCTAGAACATTCTATGTAAGTCTACTAAGTCTACTCTGTATAAATCTACTAAGTCTAATTGTTATTTGTGTTCTTTAAATCATCTATATCCTTCTGAATTCCCTGTCTGCTACTTCTATCAATTATTCAGAAAGGCTTGTTAACGTCCCACAGATTGTGAATTTGGCCATTTTCCTTCTGTTCCTGTGTATTGTGCTTGTATAATTCACACCTATGTTAGTGGGTACCTAAGTTCTTACACCTAATGAATTGAACATGTGTAGCAATTTCTGCACCTCTACTAATGCCTTTTATCTTAATGTCTATTTTGTCTAATAGTGACATAGTTGTTCCTTTTGATTAGAAATAACCTGAAATATAATTTTCCATTGTTTTGCTTTCTATATGCTTATGTTTTGGATATGCTTCTTATAAATCTAGTATCTCATTAGACTGGTGTTTTGTCTAATCTGACAACCTTTGTCTTTTAACTGAATCATCTGGTTTATTTACATTTATTGTAATTACTGACACATGGATTAACAATTGTTATTTTGCACTGCTTCCTCTGCCTTTTCTCTGTTTTTTTCATAGAACACAACAGTGTTAAGGTCCATTTTTTCCCCCTAACTTCTCCCCTTGTGTTCCTTTTGAGAAATGACAGTAGATAAATACAATGATTCGTCAATGTTTATTCTTTTTACTTATATGCATGTTTTTTCATTGGGATGAGGCGATGTTTAACTTTCCTAGTTAATAAATACTTATGCTTTTATCTGATAGCAAAACACAGGACATAAAATCTTCATAAAATTTTGATACAACTACCATCTGGTCTTCAACATTAACCAATCCATGGAAGTACAAACCTATCCATTAAAAATAATGGCAACAGATTCTCAGCATAACTGCTGCTGAGGCAGTAACCAAGTTACTTTCGAATTCATTTTAATCTTCTAATTTTAGCCAATGAAACTAAGGTACATTATCACAAAATGGATACCTCCATATCAGATATTATTGATCCTTCCAGCAACCAGATGTCACTGATTGTGTTTACTCTAGCATAATTCTCTTTTAATATCAAGCCCAAACTAAAAGCCAGTTGAAGTCGAATATCTCAGAAACAAAAGTGTTATTTCACTTTTCATGGGGAAAAACTGATCATAATTGTCTCACTGATCTTTTAAAGTTTCAAGTAAACTACCACATGCATGCCTACTTGTAGGAAGTGAATAAACAGATATAAAGTTTAGCATTATGAAATAGAGCAAAAGCAGCAGGACATGTTTGGTGACTACAGACGTCAAGAGCGGAAGCATCACTAGACGAGGCTACCTGGCCATGGGCTAGTGCCTCCCAGACGGGCAGGCGGGCCAGCATGAGACCCTCGGTTGTGCAGCCCAGAGACCTTATCACGGTCCAGACTCGGGAAAAACACCTCAGGCCAAGCAAACGTACAAGCAGTCAACTACCTAAAACAAAAGGGCATGTTTTCAATGCTAATAATGTACAAGAAGATAAATGACAGCCAATATGCCTGAATACCGAACTCTCCTGGTGACTGAAGTCTGTCCCCCAGGTGAGCTACAACGGAGAAAAGTCACACGTATCAGACGAGCGCTCGGTGGAGCCGCAGGCCCTGCGGAGAGTTACTGATGGGTTTCTTGTTGTCTCGGGTCTGACGAGAGAATATGCTCTTCGACAGCTAATGCTCACATGGGCACAGGCAAACTCTGGCTCCAGTTCCTGGGGCTTTTGTTTCCCGAGGTCACTGCTGACTGACCGCCTTTTCCTTCCTGCGTGGTGTTCCCGTTATTTCTTTGGAAGAATGTTATCTGCTGGGCTGGGGAGGTCGCTCACTCCTCTCCCCTTCGATCCCTTATATACTGGTTGACTCCTCCCAGACTTCCTGCTATTGGGGCATCTGGCCCACATACTAGCACCTCCAGCAGCATGAACTTCCCACGCTGCGCTGCATAAACGGCGGCATGAATGTGAGGCAGCCAAAGGGCCCACATTGACTTCATCCTCCTGCTGCTACTCTACCAACAGCCCAGCAATGTCCAAAGAGCAAACCCTGTGAATCCAGCACCACAGGGTGCTGCCTTACATACGTGTCCTCTAGCCCCACAAGGCAGCTCTAACTGCCAGGCTACCTGCCCATCGTCCCCACTTCCTAGTCCTCCACCTGCCTCCTCAGGTGGGTGCCTCCCAAACAACTGCCAAGGCAGCTTCGGCCTGGGCATCTCGGCCAGTCACACTCAGTTCCCAGAGTGAAGCAGAGTCTCCACCTACAGCGGCCAGATTCTTCTTCCCACCACCTCCCGCCCTGTGCCCACAGCCCGTTCCCTCTCCAGCCTGAGCCCCAGCCTCCTTTCCAGCTGCGTGACCCCAAGAACGCCGTCCCCTGAAGTGCCATTGAGCTACGGCCTAAGAAGGATAAGACCCCGCTCTTATCACACTACCACAGCCCCATCCAAAGTCACACAGCTCCCTCCAGGAGGAGTGGAGACTTTTTAAACTGCAACGCCAGGGCAGCTGAAGGCAATGGAAGACTCAACGGAGGCAGCGGAAGTGGGGGCAGAAATGAAGGCAGCGCCAGAAACTAAGTGAACTTTCAAGTTGCTGCTGCCCAGGGGACAAGAAGGAAGGGGAAGGCCACGCCAGCCACAAACTCACTCTCAGTGGCAGGTACGAGACGGGGAAGTGCGCTCTGGACCCAGGCGCTGGGCGTCCGTGTTTCACTCCCAGGAGCGCACGGCTTCCGCACCTGAAAGCTCCAGCTCTCTGCAGAGGAGCCCTCGGTGCCAGTAACGCTCACAGCACCCGCTGCTCCCGCCCAGCGTGGGCGCTATGCCCCAGGCAGGGCACCCGGCACTTTTTATCACTCACTTCACCAGCTCCAAAGCCATCGTGATGCATGATAAAAACAGTAGCTCGCGTTTACTGAGTTGTTACTCTTGGTCCCGACTTCATGAGTTAGACACTGGTATTATCCCAGTTTACAGGGGGGAAAACAAGCTAAGTCAGAGAGATTAATCCGTTTGCCTAATGTCACACAGTTACCCAGCAGTGAAGCCAGGAATGGAGCCCAGTCAGCGCCCTGGGTCACACCCGAGCACCTAAGAGCTTACCCACTGAGCTACACGGTCTCTGGTGTAAGCATAAACCCCACTTTAGAACAATGCGGAGGCGAAGCTGCCAGGGCCTCACAGAAGCACAGCGCTGAGCCGAGATCTGGGCCGGCTTCACCTTTATTATTACAACAAGGCCACTTCTCTCACGGAAACATCGCACACCGTTAACTGTCTGCGAAGCAGGATTCCTAGATTTCAGCTCAGTCTCCACCTGTTTTCAAGGGCTCACACCTACTTTACCCGGGAAAAATCCACGGCGTGTGTGGCTGGCTAGATCCAAAGCTGCACTCCAATGCATAAATTATTCCCCAGGAATTAATAAGGTGCTTAAGGAACCTGCATTAACTCTTTCAGGCCACAGGGGCATCGTTCAGCGAGCTGAATTCTTAATTTACTAAAATGGCGCCCTAGGGCTTCAGAAGCACAGAAGTTCCTCCTCGGAAGGCCTGGGGAGGGAAAACCGGCGCAGCCATTAGAAACTAACTGAGCTCAGGACACAATTAAAAACCAAGCTACAGGGAAGCACTGTTCTAGCGGATTAGCCTCTGGCCCTCAAACATCTGGCAGAGGAGACACTGCAGGGCGGTTGGGAGGATCTAGGTCTTCCGGACGGAAAACCAGGGCACAAGGTGAGGCCCGATGTGGAGTGCAGGGTGCAGACCTGGCGGCAGGCTTCCGAGAACAGATGCGAGGGAGGGTTGCGTTGCTCCTGCTTCTTCAGGTCCTTTTGGCAAAGTCAGCGATGCCGTGGCTTCCGGAAGAGTCACCAGGGCTCCGGCCGGCCCCGCTGTCCTCCGCTCCGTCCTGCACCCTCCCGCATGCGCCAGTGCTGACCTACGCGTCCGCCTTCAGGTGACCAGCGGTCTGTGCTGACTGTAAACCCTGCGCTCAGGGGACAACGTCAACACCGCTAATGCCAAATTAAACACACGTGTCGGCCTACACAGCTATGCCCCATGCACCACACAGGATCCGAAGGGTGACACCAGTGCCACCAGGGGAGGATGAAACTGCTTTAGGAAAAACCAGCAGACAAAAGAATCACTTCTGGTTTGTGCTAGTGGAGAGCTGTTCTTGGAGGAAGTAATGTCTAAGCAGGGGCCATAAGGACCAGTACCATCCTATCTATTAAAACAGCAATATGCAAATTAGGCATCACTCCATCACAAAGATGGCCGCCCCCATAGCCACAAGGTGGCGGCGCCCAGTCTGGCTCAGCCCCGCCACTGAAGTGGCCAGGCCTGTTAGCCAGGCAGGCGGCGGGGGAGGTGGAGGGCCCGAGGGGTGGGACAGGCGATCAGAGGGGGCTGGGGGTCCCCTGCCCAGGCCAGAGACCTTTGCCAAAGGCCTCAGGCATGGGCAAGGGCGGAGCTGGTAGTCAGAGGGGGCAGGGGCAGAGCCAGTGATCAGAGGGGCATGAGTGTGCCCTATCCAGGCATAAGGCCTGGGCCAGAGGCCTCAGGCCTGGACAGGAGCAAGGCGGAGATTGCAGGGGCCTGGGCTTCGCAGAGCCAGCGATCACTGGGGCAGGGGGAGGGGGGGGGGGGGGGGGGGGGGGGGGGGGGGGGGGGGGGGGGGGGGGGGGGGGGGGGGGGGAGGGGGGGGGGGAGGGAGGGAAGGAGGGAAACATCTATTCGATAGCAACACATCAAGTGGCTGCCTCTGCACACACCCCTACGGGGGCTGGGGAACCTGCAAAGGAAGTATCTGCCTTTGGGAATCAAACCCATGACCCTTTCGTAGGCAGGCTGATGCGCTCCAGCGGTTCTCAACCTGTGGGTCGCAACCCCTTCGACGGTCGAACGACCCTTTCACAGGGGTCGCCTAAGACCATCCTGCACATCAGATATTTACATTACAATTCATAACAGTAGCAACATTAGTTATGAAGAAGCAACGAAAATATTTTATGGTTGGGTCACCACATGAGGAACTGTGTTTAAAGGGCCAGAAGGTTGAGAATCACTGCGCTAACCACTCAGAAAAACTGGCCAGGGCCTCACTGGCTTTCTTCTTACTGATTCTGATGTTCTTATCAACGTTCTCCTGGAACAATTTTTCGACCTCTAATGTCTAATAAAGATATAACTATATTACAAGCTGTAGTAATTACAACAGTGTGGTTTGGGTATGAAAACAGGCAATGGAACAATGTCTGGAATAGATCAACGGAACAGAACAGAGAGCCCAGAAGGAAACCTACACATATATGATGGATTAATGTACAACAAAGGAACCAGGAACATACAATGGTGAAAGGACAGTCTCTTCACTAAGTGGTGTTGAAAAAATTGACAGCCACAAGCAAAAGAATAATGCTGGACCACTATCCTACACACACAAAAATCAACTCAAAATGAGTGAAAGACCTGGGACATCAGAACTCAAACCGTAAATCTCCCACAAGAAAACTCCTTGACATTCTCAGTGATGATTTTTTGAATTTGACACCAAAGGCAAAGGCAACAGAAGCAAAAATAAACAAGTGGGACAATATCCAACTGAAAAAGCTTCTAACCAACAAAGAAAACCACAAACAAAATGAAAACACAACCAACGGGATAGAGAAGATATTAGCAAATCATATATTTGAGAAGGGGTGAATATCCAAACTACATAAAAACTCACACGACTCAATAGCCAACAGAAGTCACAAACAATCCAATTAACAAACAGGCAGAAGTCTTGAATGGACATCTGCCAAGAGAACATACAGATGGCCCACAGGTACATGGAAAGGTACCCAACATCACCAATCGGCAGGGAGATGCAAACCAACACCACAGTGAGGTACCACCTCACCCCTGTCGGAGGGGCTATTATCACCAACACAAGAAATAACAAGTGCTGGCCAGAGTATGGAAAACGGGGACCCTGGCGCACTATTGGTGGCGATGTAAATTGGTGCCGCTGCTGTGGAAAACAGCATGAAGGTTTGTGAAAAACTTAAAAATAGAATTAGCACACAACCCAGCAGTTCCGCCCCTGGCGTTTACCGGAAGGAAACGATAAGGGACTCAGGAAGGCATCTGCACACCCACGTTCACTGCAGCATCATTACTCCCAGTAGCCAAGACACGGGACAGCCTCACTGTCCACCAACAGATGAATAAAATGTGCTGCACACACCCCATGGAATGTGGCTCAGACATCAAGAAGGAAATTCTGTCATTTGCGACGACAGGGATGGATCCTGGAGGCTTTGTGAAAAGGGGAATAAGGCAGAGAAAGGCAAACACCACATCATCTCACTTACATGGGAACCTAAACACACACACGACCAAGCTCAGCTCTGAGAACGGACAGTGTGGGGAGGACAGTGGACAGAATTGAGTGAATGTGGTTGAAAGGTTCAATCTTTCAGTTATAAAATAAAAGCAAATCCTGAGGACTGTAATGGATGATACTGTATCACGTCTAAAAGCAGCTGAGAGCAGATCTTACATGTTCTCAACACAAGGAAAAAACTGTGACTATAGTGATCATGGATGCTAGCTAGACTTGATGCGATCATTATCCCGCAATATATATACATATATCGAAATCATTATGTTTACACCAGAAACCAAAACAATGCTACGTGTCAATTCTATCTCCGAAAAACCTAAACGGGTCCAATCACCACAGCGGGGTTCAAATCCGGGCTCCACGGCTCAAAGCTGTGCGACCTGCACGGCCCGCTGCACTCCCGCTCCGCTGTCTGTGAGGAGGGCAACCATGCGCCTGGCCCTGCTGCACGCATCAAGTAAGACGGTGCACGGAAGTGTCTGGCAAAGCGTTTAGTAACTATTGGCTCAAGACATCATCACGACGCAGGCACCGCAGGGCACAACGCATCCGGAGAACTTCAGCTGGGTCCAGAGGACAGGAGCACAGCTGGTGCCGGAGGGGTCGTGGCAGGAAGACGGCAAACAAGGCAGGGCCTGAGAAGCCAGCAGGAGCCGAGGAACAGCCCGTGATGCAGGCTCCCTGGGGTCCGCTAGCTCACGTGAAGACGCCGAATGAACTGGAGAGGTGCCCCACCAGCAGCCCCAGAGCTTACACGGTGGGCGAGCTGGTGGGGCTCAGCTCCGTCCCGGCGCCACAGGTAGGGAGGGCATGACCAACTTTACTGTGAGCAGCAGTGCTGCATGCGTAAGAGTTTGAAAATCATTCGGTATTCAAAGTAGCCATTTGGAAAAATTGAGACTCTAAATCTTAAAAATTGGGCCCAAACTACATAGTTTATGCAGGAGTACAAACACCAGAACCATCTAACAATGGGGTTGTTCTAAAAGAAATGTTTCCGTTATTATGTTTAAAAGAAAGAGAGAAAACCCAAATTGAATGCTATAAACATGTGGTGACAGTGTAATTCCAACAAGATGAGGGTGGCTGAGCCCTGGTGTCACGGCGGCCCCGGCTGCATGATCCAGACAGGGCCATGCGCCTCCCAGCAGAGCTCGGGAATCACTGCCAGGAGCTATGTAACGTGGAAAAAACCTCATCAGCCCCAGGGTACAAGGTCATTTACCACCGAGGAGGGCGCCCCAGGGAAGCCTGGGAGAGGGGAGTGGAGAGGAAAGGCATGACCAGAGCAAACACGTCCTGCTGAAGGGGCTGCGAGGAGCCCACCCCGGATCTGAGCATCTGTAAACAAGCAACAGGTTCTGAGGAGTGAGGTCACCACGTTCCTACCGGCAGATCAAGAAGAATCTTCTGGAAAAACAAAAACTCACGCTATTGAATGGTGTTAATACCTGGCAATTTAAAATACTGCTTTGCAAGTCGCGCTTCTTGTTGTACGAATAATTAAAATATACTTAATGTGTCTGATCACTAAACACAGTTCTATGTCATGTTTTCAGGAAAAGCTGATCTCATAAAACAAAAATGACAGCTCTTTTAGTCTATTTACGTGGTATATTTACGTCAAATTAAAGGTTAGCCCAGTCTCTGTTTATTCTCATTTGTTTCTTAACACATGTTACTGTCCCAGTATCTTCTTTCAACGTGTTCTTTTGAAGTTGAGGTATTTAAACTGCGGGCATATTATTAATCTGGTACAAGGAAACAAATCATTGTATCAGCATAAATGTTTTCACTCCCCAGCCAATGCATCCTGGGAGATATAAAACCCTCAACGCCCAGCGCGGCTCCTAACGCCGTCCCTTCCGTGCACTAGGGCAGACGTGAGCAAGCTGCGTCCTGTGAAGCCCCACCACTCAGAGCAAAACTTCCAAACGTCCACATACACTTAACGCTTTTCAATGTATTCACCTTAATCTGCAATACAGCACACCAGGCATAACCACGTGGCTCCTGCCCCAAATCTCTCCACAGAGAAGCCCCCCCCCCCCCCCCCCCCGAGGGCGCCCAGCGCAGTCGGTTCACCGAGGGCTCGGCACACGGGAAAGAAAGCTTCTCTTGCTATGGCTGCGCGAGGGTGTGCATGGCCGGCAGCAGCCACGCCATGGACCAGGAGGGCTGGCCAGCCCCCGCTTTGAGTTCAAGGCGGTTGAATTTTTATGTTCGCTCGTTCGGAACTGTCCTCCCAAGCACACTCCTGGAACACACATGCACAGGTTCCATCGCATACCAAGAGGCTCGGCGCGTCCGACGGAAAGGCGTCTTCAGCTCGCCACTGTATGCAGTCCGGCAACAGCAAAGCAATGCCCACCCGTTCTGAGATCACAGTGTAGTTTCAGCGTTTGTTGCAAATTTGGGGGGGGGGGTCTTTCTTTTCTATTTATGATAACAACAAGAGCAGCTGTCACATTTTCATTCAGCTTGGAAGTAAACTTCCTACAATTCCTTTGAGCTTCTGTATCCATATAACTAAAGCGCATCTTGAAATTGCAAGAGAAACTATTCTTAAAAGCTATTAACAACTCCCGCTACTTAAGCAAATCAGAATTTTCTCATATCGTGCTACTGAAATAAAACAAAATAAAATTGGATCCTGAACACAATATGATTGCATACATTACCCATAAATCTTCGATTCTTTTTTTTTTTTTTTTTTTTTACATTAAAAACAAACCGCCAAACATTATTTGTCCTGGGACTTCTTCCAGACCAGCTGGTGAGGAGACACTGGGAGTCAGTCCCACCTGCTCCGACGCCCATCCCCGTTCTAGGGAGCAAGCAGGCATGCTGTGTTCCTGAGTGTACGAGTCAACAGCAGGTGACCCAGCAAAATCACGAGAACCTGACTTTTTCCAACACATTTTCTAGCGGCTAAGACAGCACATGGGGAAAATGTACTTTGCTGGCATTAAAAAGGATGTTGCAGAAGAGGGTCTAATTGACACGGAAGGATATTCTGAATATGTGAAGTGCATAATGAGGTCAGAGCTTGCTTTGTACAGTGTAATTGCTTGTCTTTATCCAGTGCTTCTCATGCATCGGACACTGTGCTGAGGCCTTCTATGCAGGACCTATATCGTCTTACAGCCTTACTTTATAGGTGAGGAAACTGAGGTACAGAGAGGTTGCGATCGCCTACTTAACTCAGGCACAGAGAGGTCGCGCTCACCTCCTGACTCAGTGGTGGGGCTGGCTGGGAATGCCACGCCGGCCGGCCCCTGTCTCAGTGCCGGCACTGCGCTGCCCTTTGTTATGACGTGAGCTCACGTGGGGAGTTTCTCTGACACAGGGTCGTTCGCACATATGAACAGTCTAGAATGCAACACACCACGATATTGACAGCAGCTGTTTCTTGGCAGAAATATGGATATTTTCTCTTCTTTTACTTTTCTCTATTTTGTGATTTTCTATAATGGGCTTTAGATTGCTTTTAAAATGAGAAATAATATAAAATACAGAAAAGCATAATAGATTTTAAAAGTAATGGGCATGCAATATTATGTCAGAAATGGATAAGAAATTACTCAGTTTTATAATCTACACAGTGAATATGGTTGAAGGAATATGCCAGCCTGCTTAACGTGCTTCTTTCTGTTATAGAATTTTTTTTCTCCTTTCCTGAGTGTTCTGAGTTTCAAGCAACAAGCATTTTTAACTTTTAAAAAAATTATGAAAGCACTTATTTATCATATTGTGGTGGAACTAGTGGGTTTTTGGAGGAATATGGTATTAAAGTCGTTTAGTGGCTTAGGCTGAGAGTGCTAATGGGGACCTGAGAATGTGTGTGTGCTTGTTCTACGTGAGGGAACCTAAATGGCTGTTCTGGACCTTATTTTGTACACCTTCTTGAAAAAGGCATGCTGTATCGGAAAGTACAGGTCCATTCTAAGAACAAAAACTCTTCTGAAAGATGGATCGATAAACACATTTCCAATTACTGCTGTTTAATCTTTGTTTTATGATTCTGGCGTCAAATTCTCCCAGTGTTAAAATAATTTAATTTCCTATGGTATTACACACACACAAAAAAAAATCTGATGCATGTAGTCCGTTGTAATTGAAAATTAGGAGTGGTTTTTTTAATTTAAATGTTTCATATAGATTACAAATTTATCAAAAATGTATTAAGTATATGTAAGTTAGGAGTGTTGTGTACGAACGCTGTAGAGCAGGAGGAACAATTGGAGTGACACCCCCTGGCTTGTGAGAGCGGCCCGCCGAGAGACACAGCAGGGCTTCACTGGCCAGTCTCTGCAGATCATCTCTTGTCTTCATGGAACTCGAGAGCTCCTGCAGCCCCACGCTGCTCTGGTTCTCACCTGTGCTGAAGTGTGAATGTTCAACTTTTCCGCATATCTATTTGCCTTTCAGCATATCCCCCTTTTTGTTTCAGTTAGCCCCAGGTGCTTTTTCAATATACACATTTTATATTTTTTTCAAAATTGATTTCAGAGAAGGGAGAGACAGAAACATCAATGATGTGAGGGACTCATTCATCAGCTGCCTCCTGCACGCCTCCTGTGGTCACTGAGCCCACAACCCTGACCTCCTGGTACATACGCCATTGAGCCACACTGGCTGGGCCCAAGTTGCTTTTCTTTGAGCAAATGGTACTCAAACTGTTTTAAACGGGCGAGGGGAGGCTTAATAAGCATTGCCAATCATTTTGAATCACGTTATAGATATAAAATCATGGAAGTTCTAAAAGTAAATATTTTAAGGCAAATAAAGGAACAATATTGATTCTGAGTGAGCAGATGAAATTGGTCTGTGTGTGTTTTGATTCTGATTCCATCTTTCCATTTTCCAGACAAGTTGGGGAGTGAGAATTTCTTCTCCTGACCTTGCTTTGCAATCCTGTGCCTTCCCCTCCCTTCCCTCTTCCTCCAGCTGGTCTTGGTCTGTGGTTGTGTTCGCTCAGCCGCCAGTGGGGCTTGCCTCTGCCCACTCCTCTCTTGCTTTCCTCTGTCGGAGGGGCTGTCTTTCTTCCGGACCTGACCAAGGTCCCACCTGCAGTCTCTCCTCCCACTTTCACAGGGTTTGGTTTTTTTCTTTCCGTGTGTGAAGCACGTTTGCCCATGATCACATGTGAGAAGTGTTAACAGGTACCCTTTACAGGCAAAAACACCTGGGCAGGACAGGACGCTGGATTAAAACAGGTGCGCCTTTGTTCCTAAGCCTCCTTATGTAACTCGGGTAAGTAAGGAGGATTATGGTATCTTTTTATGATAGGATTTTAGTTTTCACACGTACATTGTATTTTATTTACTATGTATTGCTATTCCTTATGAAAAAGTACATGAGTTGGATTTTAAAAATTGTACCAAACTGAAGTATATTTAGTGGAAAAGGCCCTACTTTTCTGATCCTCAGTCCCCTGGTCCCTCTGTTGAGGCCACCACTGTTTCCAGTTTCTTACTTTTTCAGTGATATCCTATATAATAAAAAGCTAATGTGCAAATGGTCATCGTGCCCTTGCGCTGGGGACGGGGGATCTGAGGCCGGGTCAGGGGACCTGAGACCACGCCCTCTTCCCATCGGGGCTCAACAGGGGGCCTGAGGCTACGTCTCCCATCCTGCAGGGCTTGACAGGTGGGGCCAACCGGGTCTGGGTCTGGCATGATTTTGAGGCAGGGACTTGGACTCTGAGTTCCATGGTGTGCCCCAGACTCTGACAGGAGGGAGATTTTCATATACATCTTACTAATTTTCTTTCATCTCTGACACTTCTATTATATAGGAAGGGCAAATAGCAATATTAAAATATTTCCTCTAATTCCCTTTTAATGTGCATGAATTTCGTGCAGCAGGCCACTAGTGTTATGTACAATGCAACTACATAGACCTCCTCTCCTATACCCCCGCCCTTTGCTTTTATACAAATGGTAACACATATTACCTTGGGAACTGGCCTCAGTGCACTTGTATTTTTTCACTGAACAATGTATCTTAGAGATCATTTCATGTATATGTATATACACATATATACATATATACACACACACACACACACAAACATGAAATGGTCTCTAAATATATTTTTAAATATATACATAGAAAATGCTTTTAAGCCATTGGTTATAGTGTACTGGCCTTAAAACATGATAGTGTCATGAGTCATGGGGCTGAATTCAAATCCTAGCTCTGCCATTGATGAGCTGTATGACCTTGGGCAAGTGACATCACTTGTGTTTCAGTTGCTCATTTTTAAAATGAAAAGTGAGTATGTCTTCACAAGGTTTTCCAAAGGGTTTTAGAAGAGATAATGTATATACTAGTAAAGCATTTAGCACAGTCTTAATAAATCATTGCTATAATTGCACTCATTAATTTATCAGATCAAATGAATGCCTAATGTGTTCCTCCTTTCTCAACTAAAAATACACAGAAGGCATTACCTGTTCCCTGACCTTTTACTTTGGTTGTCCTTTTTCTAATTCATTGTTTATATTCTCTCCCTCTCCGGTCCCACCCTCACCCGACAAGTGCTGATGTTACGTATTTCTTTTCCTTCTTGAGGTTTCTTGGCTTGCTGATGACCTTCTTGACCTAGCATATCATCCCTGCCATTGCATCAGGGACCATCAATTGCAATTCAGTATAAAACCTCCAGAGAGAAGGAATATTTTTGGTGGCGATACTCCTGCGTGAATTTAATACTGGCAATCAAATTTATTCAAGTCACTAACAGATGGCTTCTTTTTGTGACTGGGACTTCAGCTGGGATAGAACCAAGGTTCGGGCATGGACGGACGGCAACTGGCAGAGTAATAAATGTGGGCCTGGATGCCCCGGAAGCACTTGGACGGTGCGGGCCTGCCCACAGGGGCCGGTGGTGCATAGGGGCATCCGTGGGGGCGAGGGCAGGGAAAGGGAGGGTGGCGATAACTCGCTGATGAGTGAAAACTGCGGCCTATGGGAAGAGTGGATGGTGTGTTTACAGAAGTTGCATGTAAACCAGATGAGCTGCCTCCCTGAGCTATTCTAATGTTTTGCTTTGGGGTACAAGATGTCTAATTATGGGAAACCCCACCTTTCTCATTGTCTGAGGCATGGGTCTCACTCAGCAGGGCCTGCCAAGCAGTCATGCTTGGAGGCGTCAGGATTGGTGCACCCAGAAGGATTTGTGTGGTGCCTTGTATGCGGATTGGATGCCTATAAGAGCATCTGGGGGCCTCACTGGTGAGTTTAAGGTGCTATTCACAACCCAATGATCCTATCTATACCAACTGGCTGTGGCCTAAGCAAGCTGGCTTACATGTGAGAATCTCCTTTTTTCCCCCCTCTCCTATGGTGTTTTTCTGGCTTGTGATGGATTTCCACTGCTTAGATGATACATGTATGTACTGTTTGATCATCTCCATGTTTTTGTCCCTTTGGGGTTTTCCTCATATGCTTCAGTGATGAGGAAGATGTGCTATCCCCTCCTCTTTATTGCCGACTCGAATAGCCTTTTGGCCTTAGAA
Organism: Murina feae; assembly: GCA_004026665.1. NCBI lineage: Eukaryota > Metazoa > Chordata > Mammalia > Chiroptera > Vespertilionidae > Murina > Murina feae. Next base: position 20,650 of record PVJC01009237.1, on the reverse strand, counting down.
GTACCATCCCTGCAGGAAATACTCAGAAATGTAGTCCTTGAAATCCTCTTAAATGTTCTACTCAAGGGTTTCACTTTTGTTACTACTTCTTTAACATTAAAAATCTGATTTCCTCTTTCATTTGCCTAAATGTAACCCATTCTTAACAACCTTTTTTTTTATTTGCTTTTCTGAAAATTTCAACGTTTTAAAGAGATGATGGCTCAACTATGTACCAAGGCTTTCCGAGAAAGGAGAGACAATGAATTTCAGTGCTTCACAGAATTGCCCAGAAAGGGGGGGGGGGGGGGGGGGGGGGGGGGGGACGGGTAGCAGGATCCTAATTCTTCTGCCCCTTCTGCTTCCAGATTCATTTCCCTTTCTGCCCTGATGTGCATTTAAGAAGGCTCAGGCGATCCTGCTTCACACACATCCACCGTCTCCCACCCCCTTACTGGAATATACACACTGCAAGACGGAGACCTGCTTCTAATTTCCAAACATCGTAATCCTTCTTTGCAGTTAGAGTTTTCTTCTATTTTTTCCCTATTTTTTGTTCTTATTTTACACATACTTTGAACTCTATGGAGAAAGATAAAGGTGTTTTTTTTTTTAAGTATATTTTTATATTATACAGAATAAGAATTCATGTTCCTATAAATTGCTGCTTAGTATTCAGAAATTGTGTACTTCAGGGTCAGAGTTCCTTCTATAAAAAACTGGCCTTTTTGAATATTGATTGATTTTTCTCTTGGTTGGTATAAGGAAACCCTGAAGACAGAGGAAGAATTTTGACTAATTTTTGTTATTGACAAATAAGTAATCAAACCAAATCTGTGGTTCCAGTTCCTGGTCTTTGCAGATTTTTGTCAAATATCTTATGTTTTAAGCAATTGCTCTGTTTAACTACAACCATCCCAGAATAAGTCCTGCTTCTTTGTTAAGAAAGGAAATAAGATTTTTTTTTTTACTGGTTATAGAATAAGACAAAACTTTATTTATAACTTTAAACTTGACCCAAACTGTTAAAAATAATTATTTCTGACAGATCTCAAGGATTCAAGAAATTAGTACTTTGGTCCTGTCAGGAAAAGTGTAGCTTAAAAATTTCAGAAGGCTGAGCAGTCTTCCCTCAAGCCTTGTAGCTGATAAAAACTGAATGCAGCCTGTAGACTCTGACAGGGAGCATCCCCAAGTTCTGGGCGTTTCTGTACCTTTCTTCTGAAATTTAACTTTCGCTAACATAACACAGGATTTCAGCATCTCTTGCTGTCCTACAGTTTTTAAGATATTTCAGGGAATATAATTGAAGGCTCTTGAAATGAAAACTACCATGTGTATTTATTGTATGTGAAAAGGAAATCTCTTTTTTGACTTTCAAAAATCTTTTTTTTTTTTTTTAATCCAGAGGCAAGATGATGCTGTGCAGTGTTTTTGCAGATTTCCTGGAAGCCTCCACGCCAAAGTGAAATGATTCAGAAAGTCGGCTCTGATTCTCCCAGGTCATTTCGTTCGAGTTTATCTCTCCAGAGCACAGAAGGTTCCTGAAGGCGCAGGACTGACTGCAAGGCTTGGGTGGTCAGCCTGTGAGCATCGACCTCTGGCCAGGCCTGGTACCCCTGACTATGGTGCTCAGCTCAGGAATGGGGATCAGGTGCACATGGATCAGAACCTGCACACTATTGTAAGAACTCATGGCACGAAGGTGGTTAATTCTGAATCAGTATAATAATCAGTTTACGTGAATGACAAGCCATTCTTTTTCTTTATTTTTTTTCTTTTTTCTTTTGGTAAATAAAGATATTGTAAAGATCTTATGATATCTGAAGAAGTTATCTATTAATAATGCGTATTTTTCTCAACAGATGGAATTACACATGTTGATATATATGCGATTTGCTATGTATGCTACTTCGTTGTATTGACAAGCTTCAAAACTTCATATGTCAAGTTTTCTGAAGGTGTTAACATCATAGATATTTTCATGCTTAAAAATGTTGAATTTCGTGCCAAAAAAAGAGCATTTGCGGGAAGTTTTAATTCATTATGTTGAAGAAAAGTGCTGCTGAAAATGATCGTACACTTCGGGAAGCTTATGGTGAACCTGCTCCATCTCAAGATGCTTGTGAACTCTAGTTTAAATGCTTTAAAAGTGAGGATTTCCAAGTGAAAGACAAAGAACGTCCAGGTCAACCGAAAATGTTTGAAGACCGACAATGAAAAGCATTATCGGATGAAGATGCGTGTCAAACTCAAAAACAACTTGCAGGAAGATTCAGCGTTGTTCAGCAAACAATTTCCGACCGTTTACAAGCAACAGGAATGATTTTAAAGGAAGGGAAATGGGTGCCACATCAACTAGATGAAAGACAAATGGAAAACCTAAAAGTCATCAGTAAAATGTTGCTTCAACAGCACGAAAGAAAGTCTTTTTTGCATCAAATTGTGACTGGCGGTGGAAAGTGGATTTATGTTGAGAATCCCAAACGCACAAAATCACAGATTGACCCAGGTCAACCACCCACATCGACTGCAAGGCCAAATCGCTTCGGAGAGAAGACACTGCTCTGCGTTTAGTGGGATCAGGAAGATGCGGTGCATCTCCTAAAACCAGGTGAAACCGTTAGTACTGATCGCTACCGACAACAAATAATCAATGTGAACCACGCTTTGATCATAAAACGGCCAGAATGGGCCAGAAGACACAGCAAAGTAATTTTGCTTCATGACGACGCACCACCACACACTTCAAAATCAGTGACAGACGCGTTGGGAGATCCGGCCTGGGAAGCATGAGCCCACCCGCCGTGCTCACCAGACCTCGCTCCTTCCGACCGACCGCTCGTCCCGACGGACGGCGCTCGCGCTTCCTGAGCAGCACCTCAACACGCACGAAGACGCAGAAAATGAGTCTCTGACCGGTCTGCCTCAAAACAGGACAAGTTCTATTGGGACGGTCTCCACAAATGCCCTGAAAGACGGGGAAATGTGTAGCTAGCGATGGACATGACTTTGAATAAAGCACTTCTGATGCTTCTCTTGAAATTATCGTGTTTTCTTTGATTACAAAATCCACATCATTAACCGGTGCACCTGGTACTTTCCAAAGAAATACTCTTTGTGTTATAAAAAATAAAAGTTATTTTTAAACATAAGATTTAACAAAATAAATGTGCAGCTGTTATTGTTGACTACTTTTTCATCATATTTATGGGGTCAGAGGTCAAACTGCACGGGAAGTATAGAGAGATCTTGCTTTCGTCACCTTTGCCTTCCAGCCTGTTGGCCTCCTCCCGTTAAACACTTTTATTTGCTTCTTTCTTTTAAAAACATGTTTTCAAATTGAAGTAAAACCCATATAACAAACAATTAACCACCCTGACATAAGTAATTCAGGGGCATTTAACAGGGTTGCGCAACCCCGCCTCCATCTAGTTCCAGAACATTTCCGTCTCTTGGTTACCCACCTCCCCGCACACCTCCTGCACCCACGGTCGGCACTGTGCTTAGGCCTTACCTATTCTGGAGAGACAAACGGAATCAAACGATATGAGACTTTTTCTGTTTGGCTTGTTTCACTGAACGTAACTTTTTCCAGGTTCCTCTGCAGTAGCATGCATCAGTATGTGCTTCTTTCATGGCTGGAGAATAATCTGTCGTGTGTGCCTGCCGTAACTCCTTTATCCATCCCTTTGGCTGCTGTGAGTAGCGCAGCTGTGGGGCCGCGTGCGCATGGATTTGAGGGCTTGCCTCATTTCTCTCGGGTCCGCGCCTGGAGTGCAACTGTGGGATCATAACGGTAACTCTATGCCTGGCGTTCTGAGTGACTGACTGCTACAGTGGCTGAGCTATTCTACACTCCCGCCAGCAAAGGAGGAGAATTCCAGTTTTTCCACATTTTGCCAATACTTATTTTTATTTTTTATCATCGTCATTACCCTAGAAGACGTGAAGTGGTAGGTTTCTCATTGTGGTTTTGATTTGCACTGAATGATGTTGCAGCTAATGACGTTGAGGTGTTTTCATATGCTCACTGGGAATGTGTATGTCATCTTTGGAGAAATACCTCTGTCCATCTTTACGATGCATGCCTTTATTGTTGAGTTTTAAGGATTCTTCATATATGCTGGACACTAAGCCCCCGGATAGATAATATATTTTCTCCCACTCTTCATGTGTTCTTTTTGAAAATACAACTGAATATACACACACATTCTCATTCCCCCTCACCCCCGTCCTACATACAAGGAAGATATTACACACAGAGCTGTACTTTGATTTTTTTCAAACTATAATCTGGAAATCCCTCCATATTAGTACACAGGGCTTCCCTCTTCCCTCCCCTCCCTCCCCTCTCTCTTTGCACAGTACCTCATGGTATGGATACACCAAATGTGTTCAGCCTGTGCCCAGGTTACTTGGGTGACTTCCAGCCTTTTACTATTCCAGACAGTCCACCTGAAACAGCGCCCAGGTGTGGGTGCTTTCACACCTGGACTGGTGCGTCTGTGTGACAGGGTTTCAGGAGTGGGGTCGCTGCAGCCAAGGCCTGTGGTCCTACATAAGGTATCGTTGACAGCAGAAATCCACTTCCTCGTACCTGAGTTTTCTCTTTACTGCTCCCTCTACACTTCATCATGCGTTATTCCTGCAAGAACCGCTAGAGTAGGAGTTATGGCTCACCCGCAAGTACAGCTGCCCCTGTGGTGGGTGCTGACGAGCGTTTTCCCGGAGAGCACGGGTATACTTCATCTAAACGGACCCATTATCTTCCACTAGAAATCCAAACAGTGAAGGGAACATGCATTTCGGCTTTTTATTCTCGGTCACAGGAAACGTGAGAAGGACCTGGGCCCCTCTTCCTTGCCACAACACACACGCTGACGACACCCAACTTCTGGAGGATTCTGCCCCATTTTTAAAAAATAAAATGAAAGTAGCTGCAACGATTGAGCAACTGTACGTCAAAGTCCGCCATTATTATTGGCTATCATTTCCCTTTATTCTGTTATCGTCTTCTCTGTGCCTACATTCCTTTCTCTTTGAAGGGTCCGTTCAATGCATGCTTCGTGCAACCTTCCCCAATTCGCTCAAGCTAGAACAGTGCCCCATCTCCCACTGCATTCTGTGCAGCTTCTCTACACTGCCCGGAAGTTTAGTCTAGGGTTGTAGTTACGTACAATACATTCCCTTGTTGTGCTGTATAGACTCCCTGATACGAGTGCGTCTTTCTCAGAGCCTGGAACTTATTTCACGCTCAGTCAATCGTGGCCAAGCACGCAGAGTGAATTAATGTGTGAGGGTTTAAGCTGTTTCCATAAGTGTGAGTGTTCCCCAGGGTTTCATCTTGGGCTTGTCCTCCTCGTCATCTCACCTGCCCTTTGTCATTTACCTAAACACGGACTTCCTCTGCATCTCCTCCTTCCAGCCCGTGATCTGGGCTTTGGGCCCGACGTCCTATCGGAACGGCAGATACAGCATCCCCCTAGCCCACGCGGTCGCTGTGTTACCTCGTGCGGGGTCTGACCTACAGGGAGCATTTGCACTTTTGTAATAAATGCGTAAGGGAATACACTGTCTCAGCTTTTCCTTTTTTTTTTTTTTTAAATAATGTTATGCAGACCTTACTGCCTACCTGCCTGCCTCGTCAGTTGCTGGACCCGTATCTTCTACATGGAACTATTTCCTAGACATCCCGTTCTCCTACTGCCTAACCTAAATGTGGACCCCACCCACTGTCCGGGCTATTGTGACGACGAACTGCTTTTCCAGAGAACGCCCTGCGACCTCACCTTGCTCTCCCTGAAACCTTCCCTGGCTCTCCAGAGCTTACCCAGCTGAGCCCAGGGTTCCACACGCACCAGCCCAGTCATCTCTCGGCTCCCTCCCAGGCCGTGCTCATCCTTGTCACCTTGTCTGGGTGTCAGCCAGTATTTTCCACCCCCTGGTGTCACCGTCACCTACTGAGCCCCCTCAGCTGGAAACCTGAGACCTGTCTGAGTTCGTCTCTTCCTTCCCGACTCCGCCATCACGCCCAGCGCTTAGTTTTGAAAGCCTATGGATTTACTCCAAATATTTCTCAAATTTGCCCTCAACATTAGAACTGAACTCCCTGCCTATACTCTTGGTCAAATCCATCCCCCACAGCGCTTCCAAGCCCTAAACCTCGCCGTGAATGTCTGCTTGTCGTGGCTCTTACTGCCACCCAGGGAGCGTCACGGCCCCACGCTCCCCGAGTCCGAATGGCCAGGAGGTCCTCCTGGCCGCTCCCCTCCCTGCAACGCACTGTGGTGTCTGCCTCCTCGCCTCAGTCCTGCGGGTCCCTGCAGCCCTGAACGCTGCCTCCGAACTCCCTCTCCCACCCACCCTGACCCCAACTTCAGCTCATTCCGGTCCCGCTGCCCCCTTGTCGCCTTTTCTGAGCTGTGTCCTCCACACCACGCATCGCCTCGGCTCCCACAGTCCTCTGCGCATCCTCCTCCCGTCCTTTCCTCATTGTAGCTGACTGTATGGCCTCTTTCACCGGTGTGAGAACTTCAAAAGATAGGATTATACTATTCCTCGTTATTTCTTGCACCTGGCACAACGCCCATTGTACATAATAGGAACCCAATAAACACTTGTTGAATAATACATTGTTAATTTTTTTCCCTTTATCACCAAGTATGCCTGCGCATGCTGAATTTCCAGAGGCTGCTGCAAAAGATAGGAAGAAAATACATGGTGGACGTGGGCCAGCATTTGGGTGGGTTGTAATATATCTGGAGATTCTCGAGGAAAAAATCCACTTCCAAGCGCACTTGGGGTGCTGATCCAGCTCAGCCCCTTGCCACCGCAGCACTGAGGTCGCTTCCTTGGGAACTGTCAGCCAGGCTACTCTGCTTCTAGAGGCCACACAACACACCTCCCTTCTCGTGGGGCCCCCCATCTCCCAACCAGCAACCGCACACCGGCCTGGACATCTCTGCCCAACACTCTCTGCCAGCGGAACTCCGCATCTCAGGGTCCGTGGGCCCAACAGGGCCCCCAGGGTCATCTGTGTGTGCGTGAAGGTTAAATGTGCCGGGCACAGGATCATCACAGAGCTGAGGCCGTCACAGTCCCGGCCCAGGGGCGGCGGGCGGGCGGGCACCTTTGAAACCCTGCCTGCTGTGGGGCTCACGGCTCAGTGGCTCTGACAGGCTGGGTGAAGCCTCTGCTCAGCCGGTGAGAAGTCTCTTTCTCGGCCTTTTGACTTCAGGGTTTACAGGACCTGCTTCCACTTCTTCAAGCTCCTTGGTCTCACTTCCTGCATCTGTGACAAGAACTTTAATCATGTGATGCATCTCCTAATGCAGGAATGAGTGGTCCTACATTTTCACTTAACAGTCAATCAGCTGATTTTCCTTCTGATTTTATACCGGTTGCATTAGTGTGACTTGCACTTACTTTTAATCATCTTAAGATGTTAGATATAAAAGATTTAATCTTAAGGTGTTCGATGGAAAGATAATGTTCCGTTCCAGGCAAGGAACACCGTGCCGGTCAGAGAGCATGGCCAGCCTTTGGCCTGGCTGTGACGTGTTCAGGACTTGGACACAAACGGGCACATCCATCCAGAAGAGGTGGGTCAGCATGGCGAGTCGCGGGGACGCGGGCAGAGAATGGTGGGAGGAGCCAGCGGGGGCTCTTTCGTTTGGAGAAGTCAAAGCTGAGGGAAGAGGGTGACGAATGGCGACAACTCTCTGAAGGTGCGTCATGTGGAGGGCTTTGGGGTAACCACGCAGCTAATTAAGTAGCAATAAATTACACTTCCTCTGGCTCCTCATACTTCGCTTTCACTGGTTTTGTTTTATACGCCGCCGACGAAAGAGAGGGGTTGGTTATGGCACAAATGATGCTTCTGAGTTCCCAGAAAAACCTGAGATGATCTTCATCAGGTTTTACTTCGCACACCCACCTCTCCCAACAAGGATTTAACCCGGAGGCTTGAAGTTATTTTGCTGTATAAGAAAATACTCTCCATTAGGAAAAACAAATATATTTTCCAGCTAGAAAGCTGCCCGGCGTGAGCCCAGAACCCCACACCTATAGTTGGAAATGCAAGTCCTGAGATGTTTTCCTAACTCATTGGGAGGCAACCCGGACCTGAACGCGGTCCCTGTCCCACATGCTGTGAATAGCCGTGCATCTCCCTGCAGAAGGGGGAACGTGCGTGATTACAGTGTGCTTTCCACACCCGCAGGGGGTGGCAGGTGACGCTGGGTTATTACCCTTCCAACACCCGAGGAAGTCTGAATTCTGGGACACTTCTGGCCCCAAGGGCTTTGGTACCTACCGTGTCATTTTTCTATGTCACATTACACACTGTGCATTTTGATGCCTGGTCGCTATGTAAAAGTTTGTACCTTGGAGGCTGTGAAAATTAGAGTATGTAGAACATATTCGGAGTAGGAGTGCCGAAGAATAACAAGTTACTAGTATGGTATCACTATTCTGCACATGTTTAACATTCCTTCTGAAAGTGGAAAGAATAATGTTGAAATATATAGTTGAACTATTCCAACTGCTCAACAAAGAGCTGTTTCTAGAGGCAAATGACAGGTGACATTTTAAAGTCTTTCACTTCATCCAATCTGATGAGTGCAGAATAGTGTGACTTCAAATTATTTGATATGAGGTAATGTTATCATAAAGCAGAATCAGGTCTATGCAAAACCTACATGTATGAGCTCTTTGAATTTTCTTTTAGGCATATATATTGAAGTTGCTTGTAAGTGACGATTTCATTTTAGATCATGCTGACATTCTAGTTCATGTGACCTCATGACTTGTATTGTAAGCCACACACAAACTTCATACAGAAAGAAAGGCACAGTATGGTTTCAAAATGTACTTATTTATAAAAGGAGCAACAACTCACTTGGTTAAAAAAAATCAACAGCAGTCCTGACCGGTTTGGCTCAGTGGGTAGAGTATCGGCCTACGGACTGAAAGGTCCCAGGTTTGATTCCCGTCAAGGGCATGTACCTTGGTTGCGGGCACATCCCCAGTCGGGAGTGTGCAGGAGGCAGCTGATCGATGTTTCTCTCTCATTGATGTTTCTAACTCTCTATCCCTCTCTCTTCCTCTCTGTAAAAAATCAATAAAATTTATTTTTTTAAAAAAGCTTTAGTATATTTTTAAAAAAACTTATTTGTGTCAATATATATGTACATTTGAAAAAGTATACAAATAAGATTATGTATTATTTTATATTGTCCATTTCTTAAAGATGTTTCACACATGGATCTACTTTCTCTTTAGTTGATACACAGTATTCCATGTGCACGTGACTTTCATAACCCTGACGGACCTTTAGGCTAATTTTTTTAAATTCTTTATTGTTTAAAGTATTACATAATTCTCTTTTTTCCCCCATTGATCTCTCCCTGGCCACTCCCACCCCTCCCCCCTTTTAGACTATGTTTTATTAGAAATGGAAATGCAGTGAACAGCGTGGCATGTGTAGCTTGACATAATTTTGCAAGAAAACCCAATAGACCCCTGGTACGGAAATGGTTATGTACATCTAAATACTATATGGATAGTGTTGAATCACCCAAATACAAGGTCTCATCAGTATATCTTCTTCCTGTGTTCATGAATGCTGTTTATCCCCAGGAGTCCTAGAGGGTTAAATATACTGTTAATTAGATTAGCAGCTGCCTTACTAGCTCTAGAGTTGCCTACTCTGGACAATTCATAAAAGTGGATTCACACAGTATGTGGCCTTTTGCGTCTGGCTTTCTTCACTGAGCATCACGTCTTCAAGGCTCATGCACCTTGAATGGTATCAGTCCTTCATCCTTTTTATGGCGGAACTAGTGGCCCAGTGCACGAAATTCGTGCACATTAAAAGGGGATTAATTAGAGGAAATATTTTAATATTGCTATTTGCCCTTTCTCTATAATAGAAGTGTCAGAGATTAAAGAAAATTAGTAAAACGTATATAAAAATCTTCCTCCTGTCAGAGTCTGGGGTGCACCACTGAACCCAGAGTCAAGTCTTCAACCACCCACGTGCACCTCAAAATCGCTCGAGACCCAAACTTGCCCAGCCCCCCTTCATTGGGCTAGATCCAGACCCGGCATCCCACCCTGTCAAGCCCTGCCAGGTAGGGGGGTGCAGCCTCAGGTCCCCTGGGTGCCAGGGCAGGGGGGCACGGCCTGATGTCCCCCATCAAGCCCTGCTGGGCAGAGGGAGTGGCCTGTGATCCCCCAGCCTGGCGCCAGGGCAGGGGGCACAGCCTGAGGTCTCCTGGCCTGGTGCTGGGGTGGGGGGCATGGCCTGAGGTCCCCTGGCCCAGCACCAGGGCGGAGGGCACACCTTGAGGGCCCCTGTCAAGTCCCGCTGGGTAGGGGGCACAGCCTCAGGACCCCTGGCCTGGGGCCAGGGCGGGGGGCATGGGCTGAGGTCCCCTGGCCTGGCACCAGGTGCAGCCTGAGTTCCTCTGGCCTGATGCCAGGGCGGCGGGAGCAGCCTCAGGTCCCCTGTCAAGCCCTGCGGGTGGAAGGCACGACCTGAGGTCCCCTGTCAAGCCCCATGTAGGAGGTGGGTGGGCATACAGCCTCAGGTCCCTGCTGATTGCTCCTTAAGGCTCATTATGGGAACTTAGCCTCAGCTGTGGGTGCAAATGACTGGAGTGATGGTCAATTTGCATATTCCCTCTTTATTATATAGGATAGTATCCCACTGTGTGGCGACACCCCATTTTCCCGATTCATCAGCTGATGGGCAAACATTTGTGTTGTCTGCACTTTTCGGGGTTCTGAATAAAGCTGCCATGTACAACTGTTTGTGAAGATGTATGTTTTCATTTCTCTTGGGGATCTACCTGGCTTAGCTTTGGAGGAACTGCCACGCTTTCCGAAGTGGCTGCGTCATTTTACATTCCCCTCAACTGTGAATGAGGTACCAGTTTTCCCGAATCTTTGCCAACACTTGAAATTTTTTATTTTTTAAAAAGAACTTCTAAATCACAGACATCCTAATAGGTGTGAAGTGGTTTCTCATTTTTATTTTGTTTTGTGGTTTTTTGTTGTTGTTTTTTGCATTTCCTAGATTGCTAATAAGGTTTTACACCTTATGTGCCTACTGGTCATTTGCATATCTTTGGAGAAATATGTATTCAGGTCCTTTGCCCGTTTTTTTTAATTAGTTGTCTTTTTATTTTTGAATTGTAATGGTTCTTTATATACCCTAGATATAAATGTCTTATCAGGTATATGATCTCCAAATATTTTCTCCCATTCTGTGGGTTTCTTTTCATTTTCTTGACGGTGTTTTTGAAGCACAGATGTTTTTAATTTTGATGATGTCCAGTTTATCCATTTTTTCTTTCGTTGCTTGTGCTTTTGCTGTCCTAACTCAGCCTCACCTTTTAATCAGTGAGTTTGCTTGATGAAGCACCTTTCCTTTGGATACTGGGTTCATCTGGTTGGGTGCAGGCAGCATGTTTCCTATCGCAACCACTTAGACTGTGAAGTGACCTCAGGTGCAGCTTATTCTAAAGCAGTGCCAATGATATAAATAACTATTTTTAAAGAGAGAGAGGAAGAAAAACATGGATCAGCTGCCTCCTGCACGCCCCCTATGGGGGGACTGAGTGCAAACCGGGCATGTGCCCTGACCAGGAATTGAACCAGCGACCTTTTGGTGCCCAGGATAACACCCAACCAACTGAGCTACACTGGCTAAGGTGACTTATTTTACTTGGAAGTATGATTGGGTATTTACATAAGAAAATTAATCTATCTTTTACAATAAAATGTGACCTTGCAATGTACTTTTGCATATATGTGGAAAAACATGTTATTACTTACTTTATACATACTAAAAACACAAACAATTTTTGCCATTTCATAATGTAGCTTTCTCATGCCTTACTTTATTTTGATTAATGAAGTGTTAAGTTTCTCCTTTATGCTAAGAAGACAGTGATGAATTTGTTGCAGGTTAAAAAAAATACTTTCTCCAAACTATGGTTATCTTAAAAGTTAATATCTCTGCTCTGGCCAGGTGCCTCAGCTGGAGGAGCATTGGCCCATACACCAAGACTGTGGGTTCGATTTCTGGTCAGGGTATATACCTTGGTTGTGAGTTTGATCCCCATCCGCCCACGTATGGGAGGCAACCGATTGATGTTTCTCTCTCACACAGATGTTTCTCTCTCCCGCTTCCTTTCTCTTTCTCCCCCTTCCTCTCTAAAATTAATAAAAACATACCCTTGGTTGAGTATTAATTTTAGAAACATTTCTAATGTTTTCGAATGACACTAAGTAGTAACAATTTTTTTTTTGGAGATTTAAACAAATTTATTTTTGGTCCTCCACAGAAAGTTAAGAAGTTTTCTGTACTACAGTTTTAAATTTCCTCACTTTTCCCTGTATAATTAATGCACTAGCGTGACTTACTGAATGACTACAGCTGTACAAATTAATCCCAGCAGGGTTCCATCCTTTAACATCCGTGCTGTGATCTGTTCTCACATTACTCTGGTTATTCTGGCATTGTATCTGCTGTCGATACAAATTCTTATTTTGTGGGTGAAAAGAGATACAAGTTCAATGGTATTCAAGAACTTAAAAATCACCCTCCCTCTCATTTCTAATAAGTAATAACTCTTTTAGAGTGAACTCAGAATAATTAAACAGAAATGATAATGGAATCTGTTATTTGGAAAAACAAATCTTATTGCCATCTATAATAAATATAAATGTCCTTCCATTTATTTATTTTTCCTTTTTCTTATTGAATTTATTGTGGTGACATCCTATATGATAAAAACATAATATGCAAACTGACCAAACAGCAGAATGACTGGTTGGCTCAGGGCTGGGCCCAAGAGCAGGTGGTGGTAGGCCAACTAAGATGCATGCCAGTGGGCAGAGGGAGAGAATGGCAACTGGGGGGGGGGCAGCAGTGGGGCGATGGGGTGTGGGGCTGGACGTTCGCCAGCTGGTGTCATCCCCTAAATGGCCCACCTTGTCGCCTCCCACAGAGGGAGGCCAGACTGCAGCTTAGCCTGCTCAATACAGGGAGCAGGCCTAAGCTGTCAGTAGAACATCCCCTGAATGATCCCGGACTGTGAGAGGGCACAGGCCAGGCTGAGAGACACTCTCCCCCATCCCAGTGCATGAATTTTCATGCACTGGGCCTCTAGTTGTTTAATAAAATTATACAGGTTTCAGGTATACAGTTCTATGATACATCATCTGCATATTTTATTGTGTGTTTACCACCCCAAGTCAAGTCTCCTTCCATCACCATTTATCCCCCTTTTACCTCCTTCTATCTTCCCCCACACGCATGGCATCACCATATTGCTGCCTGTGTCCATGAGTCTTTTTTTTTCCCTTGCTTAATCTCTTCACCTTTCTTACTCAACCCCCAAACTCCCTATTTTAGAAATAATTATATTTTTAGGCCCTAGAAAGACTAGGCATTCATAATTAAAGTTAGTAGAAACTGGAACCGTCTCTAGGAAAATCATAATGTGCTGTAGGGGACAATAATATTTTTAAAGGTTCTGACATCCAGCCAGTACGTTGTTCTGATTTCCAAATAACTACCCCCACCTCACCCCACCCCGGAAATAGATACAAGAAGTATTTTTGGTAAGTCTGCCAAGTTTTTTTTTTTACATGATTCTCATTATATTATTGAAGGAACCTAAATAATATGAACATTTTAAGTTAAGCGTTATTCAGCTGACCACTTTGACATTACCACTGATTGGAACTGAAGGCTAAGTTGAGCCTGGGGAATGGGTTTCATTGTCCAAAAAAGGCTCTTACATGTTCCCCTTGTCAATATGTTATAACCTTTAAAAGGCCAACCAACCTCCCCACACTGAACTCTCACCAAGAGAGCAACTTCGGAGGCTGCTGAGGAAGGAAGACGCTCCCGCTCCAGGCAGCGTGCTCCACCTGGGCAGGGATGAGCTGGGAGGCCGAGCTGCGACACTGGTTCCTGATGCAGGCCCGGATGCACAGAGCCCATGGGGCCAGATGCTGGCAACACTGTGGTGCTCACAAACTACTTGTACAATATCTGGGCTTTCTCATGTCCAGGGCATCCACTGGCTTCTGAGAGTACGTACAAGTGGTGCATGAAAGGGGTGTTTCACTTTCTGGGAGATGCTCACTGTATTTCCCAACTGTATTTTGTCCTTTGGCAAAGTCACAGAAATGCCCACCGCAGCTATGGCACGCTCAGCTGGGTTCTGCCCCTCCAGCTGGCCTCCTATTCACCTGTGTGTCTTTCATGATCTCTGGCTTGTGGTGAGTGAGGCTCTATCTCCTTCCACACTCAGCCTGGATTCCAGGGCCAACTCCGACTCTGACATCCGTCCCCTGAACTGCATTGTCTTTATGCTTTAACTAGGGGCCCGGTGCACAAAAATTTGTGCATGGGGGGGGGGGGGGCCTCAGCCCAGCCTGTGCCCTCTCCCAGTCTGGGACCCCTCTGGGGATGTCCACCTGCTGGTGTGCCTGGCCAGCCTGGGTGAGGGGCCAATGTCTGTTTGCAAGCTGGTCAAGCCCCCCAGTGGAGACCCTCACCCCAGGGGGTGTGGCAAGCCTGGGTGAGGGGCTGAGGGCACTTTTCAGGCTGGCCACAGCTCCCACTGACCCTCTGGGCCACCCGCCCGGGAAGCCGCTGGTGGGGTGGCCCTGGCCACCACATGGCCTCCCGGGCGGGGGCCGCGGGCGCTGGTCGCTGGTCGCTGGTCGCCTGGTCCCCGCACCCTCCCCCCAGGCTCCCACCTGGGAAGGCATCCGCAGGCCCAAGGCGCCAGATGCCTTCCCAGGATGGAGGCTCCCAAGATGGCAGAGGCCGAAGCCCCAGAAAAGCTGCACACCAGGGCTGTGGCCTCCGCCATCTTGGTTGGACTAATTTGCATATAGCAGCTGATTGGCTGGTGGGCGTGGCTTACCCCCATCCCGGAGAAACGGTTAATTTTAATATTGCACTTTTATTAGTTAAGATTTCTCCCGCCATGCACATCCCTAATCCAACACAGGCTCCTCATCCTATCTGCACTTGTGACCACATTGCTCAGTATTTGGGGTGAACTGGAGCAACTTCGAAGACGGCTGTCTGTATTGGTCAGGGTTCAGTAGTAGAGAACAGAATCTAGTTCCTTCCACTCTAAACAGAAAGGGATTTATTACAGGGAATTAAATAACTTGCTCAACTGTTGAGGGGGCTTAACAACACACGGTAGCCTGCCCTGTGAGGAGTGACTCCTCTGCAGAACCAGACCTCCAAGCGGAGCCGGCGTGCTGGCCCGATCAGGGGCCAATTGAGGAGACGCTGCTGCTCAGCTCCTGGCCCCAGAACCACGCTGTCTCGGCTGCCATCCACAGGAGTGACTGACACGTCACACTGTCTCGCCCCACTCACTTCCGTTTCAGTCTTCGCTAAGTTGGATCAATCATGCGAATTCATGCTTTGTATGCTTCACGTTTGGCATGACCTGACTGGCAGGACCGCAGTCAGCCCAGACCCCGACAGCGAGAGAGCTGGGCAATGGGGTGTCAGCTCCCCAGCTTCTACACTTGGCTGGTGGAGGCCGCTGCAGGTCTGAGGGCGCCGGTCTACGGAGTTTTCCACGATGTCTCATTTCCAAACGGGAGCTGGTTCACCCGAATTGGCACACTGTCCTTTCCCCTGTCCTTCGTAGGTGACTCTGCTCCCTAAAGCGGCAGTTCCCACCCCACCTGACTGTGGCCCTTTTCCTCCTAGTGGATGACTGGAACCGAAGCTTGAAAGAAAAAGCTCCTCTGGCCTTCTCTCTCTTCCATTCAAATCACCGCAACACCACCGTATGGAATATAGGGCAAGGGGGGGGCGTTATGGACGCAGAGACCCTGGGAACAGGGTCCACGAGGTGAGAAGGTCAAGTCCGGGGAAGCAAGTAAAACATTCTGGAGGCTCCACAAACAAGTCATGAGCCTGCCACCATCCAGTTCCTCTTTCCTTCACTCAGAGTCCAACACACGTCACAGCCCCGCGCGGCAAGAAACCCCTCTCCGGGGTCCTTGCTGAATCTCTCCTCTCCTCGGCTCCGGCCCGGTCCTTCTTGTCTTTTCTTCTCTCTTTGTGGGCAACCTCCTCGTGGTTTATCGCTGGCTCCTGACCTTCCTCGGAAGCACACACTTAGGTTTTCAGGGACCTGCAGGTATTCTCAAATCTAATGTCTACACCCAAACTCTTGATTCTTCTTTCTTCTCCAAAGCTGCCTTTCATCCATCCACGCTTCCCCATCTTGATGAATGACATGATAATTTACCCAGAAACTCAACCCCAAAACCTTGGAGTTAACCTTGGTCTTCTCGCTTTCCCATTTCTCACATTTAATTCCACTAATAAAGTCTGTTGGCTCTGCCCTCAAACTCAATCTTGAAACTGACCACTTGTAATCCACCTGCCATTGCCATCCAGGCCACCGCCTTCACTGACAGCCTTACGCATGGTTCTCCTCACGCCACTCCTCTGCACCCAACGGCCAGCGCGAGGAAGTCCGAACACGCCTTTCCGCTGCCACTTAGCGTGTAACACCCACTGCACTCGGCGTGCAACGTAAAGGCCTTCCTGCGGCCTGCAAGGCTCTAGGTCGTGTGGTCCCGGCTCTGTTTCCGACCTTACCTCCTGCTTCCTTCCCGCTCACTGAACTCTTGCCACACTGGCCTCCGGCGTTTCCCCGTGTAACTTACTGGGAGAGACACACAGTGGTATGTATGATTCTTTCTGTCCCGCACTGGGATGTAAGCTCCATGAGGGCAGAACTTTATTTTCCTCCCTGACTCATGCTTTCTTGCCTGGCGCACAGCACATCCTCAATTCTGCACTGAGGGAAGGTGGGGCAGTGAAATTCTGCTGGTGGTCTCGTCCTAGTAGGACTGAAGGATAAAGTGTCTTTGTGGAAGGGCGGTTTGTAAGGGGGTGAACTGCGCAACTGATGATTACTACAGGGAAGAGAAAGTAAGTGTTAAGGAATGATATGAATATGGAACTTGCAAATTAATAAGGGAAAATGTGGAGTGAATAACCTGACCAACTAGCAGGCGTTAGGAAAATGGACACAGTATGAAACAGTAGAGCGAGATGAAAGGTATAAATGGCCGTGGGCAGCGGCTTCCTGTTCTCCCAACACGAACTCCCAGGAAATCCAGTGCCACCCTGTCACAGCTCCGAACCCCTGGAGGTAACCCACTAGCAAGCACAGGGAGACTGACAGGTGTGGTGAAGGCAGCAGACAGTCTAGGAACCTGGGGCAAGTTCCTTGGATTTCCTCACCGTCTCCCATGCATCCCAGATAGGGCGCTAGAAGCTTCTTACCCTGAACAGATACAGGGGGAGGCTCCGAGAAGAGCCTGTGCCCAACCAGAGGACAGGGAGGGGCGGGCCAGTGCTCGCCCCGCTCCATCACTAAGGGAGCTCTCCTGCGACACGCATTTCCATCCCTCCAAGTCAGGTGGCAGGCTCCAGTCCCCGCCTGAGGTTGGAGCTATGCCTGGATCGGGGAGCTAATCATCTATTCCCTCCCTGGCAGGAGCAGGTGGCACTTCAATTTTCCTACCAGGTGGTGTGACAGGGCCAACCAGCCGCGATGAGATTTAGCCAGGTGGTGCAAATAGGGACTAATTACCGACAGGCGTGGTGTCCCTCCCTCTCCCCCACCAGGGTCCTCCCAGCAGGGACCTGAGCTTCCAACCAATGGCATCGAGAAGATGAAATGGGTGGAGGGAGAAGGGCTAGCTGGTATCCACTCCCCCGCCCCCCCATGGTATACTGGGGCTCATTAGGGTGCAGTGACTTTGCAGCGGAAAGTGGTGTGTCTTAGCCCTCGGGTTTCCTCTCCCTGATGGCAGCCTGGCCCAAGGTGAAGATGCTCTCACACGAAGACAATTAAAATGGTGGGTTGGAGCTACACTTCTGCAAGGAAGGTGTCAGTAACATGAACTTCTACCTCGCCTGTCTGAAACAAGACAGTGTGAGTCAGCACCTCACTTCTGTCTGGGTGTTGGGCTGGGGAAGGGCCTGGAGCAGCGGCTCTCAGCCTGTGGGTCGCGACCCCTTTGGCGGTCAAACGACCCTTTCACGGGGGTCGCCTAAGACCATCCTGCACATCAGATATTTACATTACAATTCATAACAGCAGCAACATGACAGTGATGAAGTAGCAATGGAAATAATGTATGGTTGGGGGTCACCACCACATAAGGAGCTGTAATTAAAGGGTCGCGGCATCGGGAAGGTTGAGAACCACTGGCCTAGAGGGTAGCTAAGTGTGTATACCCACCCATCCTGGCACGAAGCCTTCACAGGGGGACTGCCAGTAAAAGACGGTGAAGTAGGACCCAGGGCTTCTTCCATGTACGGCATACAATCAGTCACTCAAAATACCAAGAACCAGGAAAATCACTCAGGAATGAGAAGGACCATCAGCAGGTGCCAACACTGATATTAATCTGATAAATATTTGAAAGCAGCCATGGTAACAATATTTTAAGCCTTTACAAATTATCTGCCAATAAAAAGTAGAAACTCCAAGAAGAAAATAGAATGTATTAAAAAGAGAACCAGAAACAAATAGTAGCGCTGAAAAAATAACTGAAATTGAAAGAAAATGCTAAGTGGACTCAATAGTAGAGTGAAGATGACAAGGACAGAATCAGTGAACATCAAGATAAACCCACAGAATGTACCCAATGTGAGCAGCGGAGAAAACAGACTGAAAAAAATGAAGGCTCACAGAGCTGTGGGGCAATAAGAAAAAAGTTCATACGCATGTCAACACAGTCCAAGAAGGAAAGGAGACACAGAGGGACCAAAAAAGTATCCACAGAAATATCTGAAACTCCCCAAATTCGGTAAAAAACGTAAACCTACAGATTCAAGAGGCTGGATGAATCCCAAACAAAATGAATGCAAAGGAATCTATGAACTGCAAGCTAAAGACAAAAGGAAACCACCGTAAGTAGCTAGAGAAAAGCACACTACTTATCAGGAAAAGCAGTGCAAACGAGAGAGCCTTCTCGTCTGGAACCAATTTTTCAAGAACTGAAAGAAAAGAACTATCAACTACAAATTCCATATGCGCCCCCGCCTCCAAAATCTTCAGGAATCATCTGTTTCTACAGCAGCTGTATCCTTTTACATTCCTCACCAATACTTATTTTCTGAGGTTGGTTTTTTTGTGGTTTTGTTTTGTTTTGTTTTGTTTTGTTTTGTTTTGTTTTGTTTTTTGGGGGTAGGAGGGGAGCGTGTAGTAGCTTTCCTAATGGGTGTGAAGTGGTATCTCACTGTAATGCTATTTGCTTTTCCCTACTGATGAATGATATTGAGCATCTGTCATGTGCTTATTAGATATACATATACGATTCTTCTTTGGAGAAACGTCTGTTCAAGTCCTTTCCTACATATCTCATTTTAAGCAACTGGAACAGATATGAACAGATAACCCAAAAGAAACCCGGAAGAAGAAAAAAATCAAGTTAGTGAAATTACGAAACAGACCAAGTAAAAAAGCTGTATAAATCTAAAACCCAGTTCTTGGAAAAGGTTAACAAACTAGAGCTGTCCCTCAAGACACTGAGGAGAAAAAGAGTAAAATTTGTTGTTAATTAGAAACAGAACAAAGATGCAACCACAGCAACGGAGTGTAGAGGGGATGTAAGGAAACACTATGACCAGCCAGTCGATGGTAACAAAATCACAAATGAAGAAGAATGCTCCGAAAATGGAGAGAAATTACTTTCTGGCTAATTATAAATTATCACAATCAACCTAAGGAAATGGAAAACTTGATTACATCTAATACTACCCATTTAATGAGAATGATTTTAAAGTATCTATGGAAGAATAAGCGCCTGAACACGGCCAAGGACAGCGTTCAGAAAGACTGCGGGAGGATCTGCCTTGTCGTATATTGCGCATATAAGCATGTGCTTGAGTCAGTATGTCCCGGTGCTGGGATGTAAGATGGGTCAGCAGAGCAGCAGGGAAAGGAAGGTTCCAGCACATACGAGAATTTACATCTATTACAGGGGGCAGTTCCCGTCACTGGGAAAGGGGTGGCTAAGTGACCGTGTTACTTATTGGCAACAAACACAGGACACAATGAAATTCAGTTTATTTACCCGAGAAAGAAAGAGCAACTGTTGAAACAAATAAACTGTGGTTTAAAAAAAAAAAAACAACCCTTAAGCTATATTTGCAACAAGTTAAATGCTAGATTATAATTTTTAAATTACTATGACGTATCTACCTGCATAGAAACAAGCCACAACGTATGCCTCATACTTTTGCTAGACAACAGCACAATCAGAGAGACCAACAACCTTTGTCTTCCCCACTGCAACACCCTGTGATACTAGGTTTCAGTCATTTTAAAAGTCCAGGAGTTGCTGGTTAAAAACAATCAGCCAACCATGTCCAGCTGCCGCTAACTGCAAATGCCCACCTTCTGACCTGCCATTCCGTTTCACCCACTGCACTTGGCATCTTACCCACGTTCCTCCCCAGGTACACGCTCCTTCCCATGTTAAAAATGAATCTGTGTGCTTAATGCAGCTCGAACCCTATGTCTCCACTGCTAAGAATTGGAATGTAAAGGAGGGAGGGAGGGAGGGAGGGAGAGGG
>PVJC01009236.1:0-46375 GCA_004026665.1 Murina feae | reverse complement strand
ACACACACACACACACACACAAAAGGCGCCTGGCAGACTGGGGCCATCATAGGACATCCACTGAGGGGTCCCAGACTGTGAGAGGGCACAGGCCGGGCTGAGGGACTCCCTCCACCCCGAGTGCACAAATTTTTGTGCACCGGGCCCCTAGTATAAATATAAAAAAGGAAAAAATAAATAAAAATATGAATTTAAAATCATCTGAAGCTAAAGAGTTCTTTTTGGATTTGGTGTTGGATCAAAACCTGTGGTGTTCGGCAGATCCATAGATGATATGATATTGCCATTCTATCAAGAGAATTTTATCTACATACTTATGAAGTCCCTGGGGTCTTTGGCTTCCACCACCCCAGGCTAAACAGCAAGAGAACAGACTTTGGACTAAGACATTGGCTGCACCACTAAAAATTGTTTGACTTCTCTGAGGCTCAGTTTCCACACTTATAAATAGGAATAATAACTCTTAAATAGCTTGGGTCATAGAAGAGCTCAGTAAATATTTTTGGATTGAATGACTGTTTCTTTCATTATCATAGATCAGCCTACCTGTATTCTGCTTCCTTATCCTCTTTATTACCATGTCTTTATCAAAAACACTTCTTAGAGATGGTTTTGGATATTTTAATGTACCTTCAAGTAAAATTAGGACACTCTTACCTGTGTAAAGGAAATCTTTAACCATTGTCTCTAACCATGAAAAGTTCTTTGATCTCTTCTAGGGGTTTTAAGTATTATTAAGTGGAAATAGGTGGCAAGATATTGGTGGTATCACCCAAAGTATGCCCCCTCTGAGACCAAATAGCTCTACCTGAATATGAGGATGGTCCTGCTGCTATAATCATTTGGCATCATCATAATATTCATTATCATAGTAATCATCTCCTCCACTTCTTTCTTCTTCTTGGTCATGATCATCATTTGCAGTTGTATGTGTCCAAGTAGTTATTCTGCTCATGGGTCACTTGGAACAAGTGAGTCGTTATACGTGTAACTACTTTCATAACATCAAAACTGTTGAGCTTAATAGATTGTCATTGACACATTTCCTATTAGTCTTCTTGTCCCTATTGTCTGTACCATCACTCAACCTTTGGAAATAGCTTGATCTTTGCATTCAGACAAAAACTCTATGTAAACGCTAACTCTGTTTTTATAAGCTCTGTGAACTAGGACAAGTGTGTTTACTTCTCTGAGCCCCAGTTCCCTTATCTATAAAATAAGAATAAATAAATGACATCACCAATGTATTGGGCAAAATAACAATAATGTGTTTAGAGCACTTCACACAATACTGGGAACATATAAATGCTTAATGAAGGGTAGCTATTATTGTTGTTATTAACATTGATTTTCATGTAGTATGAATGAAATCCCCTAAGATAATTTCTAGCATAAATTAATGCTCAGTAAATAGTCATAATGCTTATTAGGTTTATTATTTTATTGTCACAGGAACCCTTCAAAACTTAACATAAATTTTCTACACAGACCTGGCAGTTTGGTTAAGTGGTTAAGAACATTGGTCCTCAGAATAAAGGGTCATGAGTTTGATTCCTGGTCAAGGAAATTTACCTCCGTTTGCAGGTTTGATCCCTGGACCTGGGTTGAGTGGGAACTGGAGGCAACCAATTGATGTGTCTCTCTCACATCTATGTTTTTCTCTCCCCCGCTCCTCCTCTTCCCCTCCACTCTCTCTAAAAAAATCAGTGGAAAAATATCCTCAGGTGGTGAGGATTACAAAAGAAATCTATCCATTTCTATACCTTTAAAGGAGCCTTAGTATCCAAGCCCCAAGCTGATGACATCAAATTACAACAAACTTTTGACCCACGGCTCCAATGTTAGTAATTTCCTTGGACTTGTTATTTCCACCCTCCTTTTTACTCCCCACATCTGCATTGTTTCTTGTTTTCTGGCTTCTGATTTCTCAGTTTGGCCTTGCATTCCCAGCACTGTGCTCATCCCCAAGACCTGGTGGCCAGGTCTAACGTGGGGACTCTCTGACATGGCTCTCCCATGCCACCCCCAAGGTTTCTGCCTTCCCTGGCTCCTGCTGGGCTTTTGTCTTCTAAGGAAGCTTAGAGAAATTCTAGCCATGGGCTGGGTGTGGTCATTAGGAAGTCCTTGATCAATCAAATTGTGTTATTACTTATTATCTCAAAACTAGTGGTCCGTTGCAGGAAGATTCCTGCAAGAATAGGGCTTCCTGAGCCAGAGTGAAGCAGAGAAGCGAGTGAAGCCCGCCTCGGCTCCCTTCCATCTCTGCCACCTTGGCTCCCCCCCTCCCTTCTTCACCGTCTCTGCTGCCTCAACTCCATTCCCTTCTCCACCACTTGGTTCCCTTCTGCAGCACTTGGCTTCCTTCTATGCTGGCTTTAGTCTTTGCTTGCCCGTGTATGCAAATTAACTGTCATCTTTGATGAGTTAATTTGCATACAGCCACTCTGATTGGCCGGTGGGCATGGTTTGGCCGATGGGCATAGCTTGGATAATGGGTGTGGCTTAGGTGTAACAGAGTGAGGGTTAATTTGCATATTACTCTTTTATTAGATTAGATGTTCATTTTGCACAAAATTTCATCCTGGATTCTAAATTCTGCTCCTTAGATAGTACCCCTCTTCCTCTCCTAGTTTAATTGTCTTGTAAGAAGATGCTAAGATCAATTCACCTTTTCCTCTTGGCAAGAAAGCTGCTAGCAACCTCCTATTCTTACAGTATTGGCAATATTTTGTCCATTCTGCCTCTGTCACCTATTTTTAGGAAGATTGCTTTACCAGGCCTAGCCTAACAATTAGCAGGAGCACTAATGAGTGCAGTGGGTAGAGCACACTGAAACACATTGGGCATAACTGCCCTCATTCTATGCCAAAATATCTAGGGAGGAGACCATGGTTCTTGCCAAAGCCCTTGGTCCCAATGCTGGCCCATGAGTCCTGTTAGTTAAAGGGCTTAGGCAGCCCTAATTTTAATGAAATGTTTGATGACACAGTTGCTAGATACCCACACTATTTCTTACCAGTTTAGATTCAATGGATTTCCATCACCTCTTACCAAGGACTATTTAATATATGCACTTCAGCAAATCCTATCAAAATAAGCACAGTAACTACACAGCAGGTTTTGTTTTCTAATCTGTGATTTTCTCCTCAGACAGAAGCTTCCTGATAACGATTAATAAACTGTGGTCATGCTATTTGTGTCTCTGAGGCTCTGAATAGATTTTCATTCCATGCAGAGTAGTGGAAAGGCAGAAAGCTTAAAAAGAAAATACACACACACATACACTTCAGTCAAAACAACCCAACATTTATTTCAGGGTCATTTCATCAGGCAAAAAGGCTGCCTTTTAGCTGCTTCAATGCTTTCTGAAACCTTTTAAGCTACAAAGGGAGTGATTCTGGTTTTTGTGGCTAAAATGCTAGAGAGGATGATTGGTTTCATTAGCCAGGGAGGAGTGATAATATGCTGCAATACTTCTCCAGTTATTGAGCATATTATATTAATAACTCATGATGGCTGGAGTGTTTAGGTGTATATTTAAAACTCAGTGTAAAATACCATACCATTAAGAATTTAAACACATTCTAATTTAATTATAGCCAAGAACTCGTGCCAAATGATCTCGTGTTTTTGTTGGCAAGTTTCAATATTGCAAATTTTGAATATGGAAAGATTTATTTTCTTTTACTCTTTGCTCCTTTAATTCTGAATTGTTAAAAACCTTAATCATTTAAAAGAGCACACATTTGAAAAATGAAGGGCAATTGAAGTTATGGAAAATTCTAGTTTTCGTCAATACTATTTTGTTTTCCATTTTAAAATGTGCCATTTTTTTTCCCTGCCCATGTTATATTTATTAGTCCCAAGTTCCTTTTACCTTCTTCTTGTCTTTAAATGACTTTTCCATTCCTTGAATGGCTATATTCTTGTCACATAATTTTTCTATATGGATGACAATGGGAAAAAATGTACCAGTTGACAATTTCATCAGAAACTATCATTTAGTTACCATCCTAGTCAACTTGGGGTATGATGAACAGTAATGATGATTTCCTGGGTCCTATCTTTTGAAGGCCCCTGTGCAGAGACTTAGTGAGGCATCTATAAGGGAGGTATAAGAAATTAGCACAGAACGACTGGTCATGAATAATATTTGGAAACATGTGTAAACTCAATCATATAAGTCTATTTCTACTTTGTCCTATATCTAGCATCCAGCTACACAGTTTTCAAGATAACTTTTTGTGTGTGGTCTTTGATAATTGATTTAAGTAGGCTTGGCTTATATAAAATCATTTAAAAAAATAAGATGGAGGAGAGAAGCATCTTTGTTGAAGAATTTTCCTTGAATTTTGAGCACCTTGAATTTTTTGGCCATAACTCTTTACCTTTTAGCGATGATCTCAATTATCAGTGATGTCTGCGGAACTGGTAAAAGATGTAAATCTACATACTATACATAGCTCATGTACCAATGGAACTTTTAGAGCCAATTTTCATTAATCCTTGTCATCTCAAGCCATGGAGAGCTCAAATCTCCAAATGAAGTAGGCACTAGGCTCTCAGTGTAAATCTCAGATCTCTGAGCCCTCTGTAACTTTCAAATGGCAAGGAGTTATGGGGTGATGGCCCCATAATGGGGGCATTGTGCTAATAATTTTGTATTATAATAACTAATTTGGAAAACATTTATAATTTGGAAAAAAAAAACAAGCATACCAAACCAGTATTTTATATTCAACTACAAAATGAAAAAGTAATATTTGGTTTGGATATGGCAATGAAATAATCTAAATGATTCTGATATGGGTTTAGGAGAAGAATGTATTTAGCTTTTGGGATTTATAATTTTAAAAATATGTATGTCAAAGATGCATGGTTTTTAGAAATCTTTCCTGATTTGACCGTCTTGAGTGACAAGAAATAATTTTCAGGAAGTATTCAAGCCTAAAGTCCAGTCCGTTAGGAAATAAGGACTCCTGTCTCTGTAGTTCTTTGCTGCCCTCTCGCTTCAGATGTTCCCTCTGCCTTGCCTGGCGTAAGGGGACTAGGGTCAGGCACTACACACTTTGCAAGCCACTCAAAACTGCTGAAAAGACCTGTCACATTTTTGTCAAATTAGTTTTCAAAACTCCCCCAAATAATAAAATAACAATGTTATTTTAATAACAAAGTTAAATTCATATTTAAGAATTATTTAATGACATACCCCCCTACACCATTAGCCTATGAAAGCCCTTCAAAGATAGACATTCTGAGCTAGTGCCTGGCTTGGAGTAAACTCGTAATCAATATTGAAAAAAAATGAATTAATAAACAACTTGGTTTGAGAGGAGAAATACATGAGCCAGATGAGACTGCCATTACATGAAGTTATAATGCTGGTGAAGAGAAGTCAGTTCCTGTGAGTAATGCAGTGTAGAATCCTGATTAGACAAGGTATATTGCCTGTAGGATGCCACTCATTATTCATCTGTATTTTAGCTATTTGTCTGATTAATGTATAGGACGTTGTATTTTCTTTTTCCCCTCTAATTAGCCATTTGTTATAAATATTTTTCCATGTTGCTTAAAAATCCATGTTTTACATTTTAACAAATATATTTTATATCTCTTATATATTTTATATAATAAATATATATTTTAATAGAGTTGATATAAAACAATTTTTAAACATTATGTCATTGAATTATGGATGTGAAATTGTTCAGTAAAGGGAAATGGACATTGTGGTGACTTTTGCTATTAATTGCCCTTTGTGAAAAAAAAAGAAAAGCTAGCACAAATTCACATGGCAGTCAACATAGAGAGGTGAACCAATTTTCAATTTGACTTTACCAGCACACCCCTTCCCAGAAGCCACTTTCAAAATGTTACCTCCCACATTGCACACACCCCTCACCACAGACACCCACAACCATTTCCTGAGGCTTGCCTCTATAGGACACCAAAACAGTCAGGGGAAAGAAAAATGCCCCAAATGCTTCCCAGATGTTGGAATGTGTGGCATAATTTGGCATAGAAATGATTGGAGCTTTCATTTTTCAACTAGATGTTTTGGCAACTTGCAAACACAACCTTAATATAATAAGTAAATTTCTTTTTCCCCCCACAAATAGACTTAAATTCATAAAGTACTTAATGAGCACATACTATGTGTCAGTTACAGTGGTTTTCATACAGTGGAATTCAAGATTTCAATAAGCTACAGAGCTGAGATGAATAATTTTAGGCTTTTATGAATGATAAGTATGCATATGGGCTGTTTGGGCCAATGTCTTATAGCAAATAGTCATACTTTCAACTGAGAAGATTGTATTTCTTACATACCTCTTTAATTTTCAAATTTGCTATAATAATTACACTCTGGACTATGTATCACTTGTCTACCAAAATGTTGTTCACAAGTGATAGGAGAGATCATGAAGACACAGAAGGAACATGCCTACCAGTAAGGTCATGAGAAGAGGGCAAGACAGAAATATGCTGGTCCTTCTCAGGGATATGTTCACAGTGTCTAATTGCTTCAATCACATAATCTCAGAGGTAGAAGCAGACCTAGAATACATTAATGATTATTTTTCAGTGTTACTCTGAATGAGACATGACTCCAAGTGCTAGGGGGAGCACCTCTGACACTATGCTTTATAGGTGACTAACTGGAAAGGTCTAGAGGGAATAATCCGATTTGAATATAGCACATCCAAGTGATAAGACTCATTAATATGAAATAGTCGTTCATACTTCTTTTCAGGATGAAAATAAAGCAGAGACTCAAAGGAGGAAAATGATTGGTTCCAAGTGACAGAGCTCATTGTTGCTAAGGTGACAAGCAAAACATAGTCCTTCTAGCTCTTGGTTGCCTAGAAGACTTCTGTTTTCTTTTCCATGGCTTAATTTTCCATGCTCATTTCTTAGTGAAGAAAAGGCAATGAATAGAGGGGAAGAAGAGAATGATTGTCTGAGCTTATTCATTTCGAACTACTATTTCCCAGATTTCACTCCTACGGAAGACTGCAAAAATTGCCGTGATTCTTTACCCATTCCTGTTTCCATATTATTTGCTATGCAACTTGCTTCTCCAGCAAGAGGTGGAGTCTGTTTCCACTTCCTTTGATTCTGGGCTGGTCTTCAGACTGGCTTTCACTAATAGGGGTAGCTGAGGTCTCAGTTTGCCAGTGCCTAACTTAAGTCTCCAAAAGTTCGCGTGCTTCTGATTTTTTTGAAACATCTTGAGAGTAGACCCGATCTAGCCATAGCAGGTTGGAAACCACATGGCTCAGTCATGCCAGTCAACCTAGGTGACAACTAGACAAGTGTCAGACCTGTGACTGAGGCTATTCTAGACTAGTCATTCCCCAGTTTACCTGAAACTGACCACAGACATGTGAGCAAGCCCAGAAGAAGTTAGCCATGGCTGCCCTAGGTCTGCTAAACTACCAGTTGAACAATGATAAATGCTAAGTTTTAAGCCAATGAGTTTTGGGGCTGTTTGTTACTAAATATATACAACTGTAAAGGTGTCTGGTCATGAGGTCCTGCCTTTGCTCTGGATTTCTAAGCTACATGTTTCTGCAACTTGAATGGCAGACAGAATCTGGCACACTTTCATTCTGGCTCATCCAGTCTGGATTTATAGTGAGCACAGAGCAAGCTCTCATATGGACAAAGCCTGTAGCACCAACATGGATACTGGCCTCGTGTGGTTCCCTCATAAGAAAGTTCATAGGTGCACACGGTTATTGGCAATGAGAACTAAGAGGGAGCTAAGGAGCATGCTGTCTCTGTGCTGGGATTCACTGAACCTTTGCCTAGGGCATCCCATAGACACCAAATACTGTCCTACTTCCTGCTGGAGATGAAGCTTGCTATGAACTGAATTTTGTCTTCTGAAATTTATCTGATGTTATGGTATTTGGGGTTAGGGCCAAAGGAAGGTAATGAGTTTATGAGGGTGGGATTATCATGTTGGAATCGATACTCTTATAAGAAGAGATACAAGGGAGCCACTCTCACCCCCCAACTCTATGCCTTGTGAACGTGCAACCAGAAGGTGGCCATCTGCAATCCAGGAAGACAGTCCTCCCCAGAACCAGATCATGCTGGCACCCTGATCTGGGATTCCCAACCGCCATAACTATGAGATAATAAATTTCTGTTGTCTAAGCCACCCCACCTGTGGTATTTTGTTATGGCATCCCCAAACTAATACACAGCTGTTTCTAGTTAGACAGATGTTTGGCATTGCTTCAGGGGAAAATAATCTGAATGATTAAATGCATTTCTCACTCCAGATGTTTTGGCAATGTGAATATGTAGCAAACATGTGCATGTGGGATGGCCCCATCACTGTCCTGGGGAGTCGCTTCTGGACAAAATGGGAAATTCTGAGAGGGGTCAGAGGAAGCTCCCTTCTCTTTCCTGCCAAGGAAGCACATGTTCTCTTTTGGAAAGAGGGTACAAGAACTCCAGAGTAAATTGTGGTCCTTGGAGATTTATGAAATACACCCTCCTTCTTTTAGCTGCAAACAGACCACATTAAGTAAGCCCTGCTGTGGGCATGTCATTACCCTTCTCTGGTCTGGTCCTGGTATGTCATTGTTCTCCTCCAGTCAGGTCCTGGTAGCCACTTTGACATTTTTGGTTGAAAATTGTAAGAAGTAAAAGTCTGGACAAGGTCAAATGAGAGAGGAACAGAATACGAAACAATAAATGCCTTGACTAGGACTTGAACTGAAAAGGACTCCCAATACCAACCATACAATGATAAAAGGCAGGTCTTAACGTATAACTCTTAGACATAGACAATTGTGTCATTATTTAAAGCTCTCCTCCTTCCCAAACCCAAGGATTCTGTTAATACTGATTCTAACATTCTCACATGTGTTTTGGAGGGTCTGGTTTGCTGACCACATGGAGGAACCTTTTCTGCAGGGTGGGGGAACCTTTTCTATAAATAATGCATAGTTTTTATTTTGCTAGCCACGTGGGTTGTCACTACTCAACTCAGCTGTTGTCATGCAAAAGAAGCCATAGATAGCACTTAAACTCTTACACACTTAAATGAGTGTGATTGTGTTCCTAAAACACTTTATTTACTAGAAGAGGTAGCAGAGCAGATTTGGCTCATGGGCCACAGTTTACCAATGTCTACTCTACTGGGTTAAATGCATCAATGGTTCTTAGGTGCTTTAAGCAGTGCCTAGAATCTGGTAATATCTTTTGGACCATTGGCTATTAGTTTCCTTTGCCTGGTGAGAAGCAAGACAGCAAGAGACACACACTAAGAAGTGGGTTAGTATGCAGTGAATTTGGCACTCACTGCATGAAATAAAGACAGGGGTTCTGTCGAGGGGAAGAACACATAGTCCCAGTACTCGACACAGAACTCCATTGAATATCGTATGTCTTAGTTCTGGCTGCTATAACAAAGTCCCATAGACTGATTGGCTTGCAAACAACAAACATT
The DNA here is from genome assembly GCA_004026665.1 of Murina feae. Classification (NCBI taxonomy): domain Eukaryota; kingdom Metazoa; phylum Chordata; class Mammalia; order Chiroptera; family Vespertilionidae; genus Murina; species Murina feae. Next base: position 36,906 of record PVJC01009236.1, on the reverse strand, counting down.
TACTTCTCACAATTCTGGAGGCTGAAAGTCCAAGAGCTAGGTAACCAGCATGGTGGCAGAAAAGGGTTAGAGGGCTCTCTGGGATGCCTTTTATAAGGGCTCTAATCCCATTTATGTGGGTTCTGCTCTCATGATCTAATTACCTCCTAAAGGCTCACTTCTAAATACCATCACAGTGTGCAGTTCGGATTTCAACATATGAATTTCAAAGGGATGCAAACATTTACTCCATTGCAGTGTAATTCTCTTGAAGTGCCAGGAAATCCACACGTTCAATCCTGGAGTAGGCCGTCTCTTTCTCTGCTACATCAGTTTGTGAACTAAATCTGCAGATACTCTGCATGCAAAGGCTATGTTGATCTCCTGTACCCCACAGCATCCAGCAGAATATGGGGCTGTCACTGTGACATGACAAAGCAAACAAAATTCTAAACCCCAAGGCAAAGTGTCATGTTGCATGATCCTGACTAAATGTCCACAATAACAACATCCCTGCCTGTTACAAATCTTTTCACCCAATCCTGGTTGCACTGGCTTTTTCATTGCTCTATTAGCTCAATGCAGGTGTGTGAAAACATTTAAGCATGATGGATTGTTTCTCTAAGAGCCAAAAGGTAAATGATGAAAGAATTGAATAGAAAACATGTTAACAAGCTATTTTATATTAGCTCCAAGGAGCTAGATCAATTACTATGATGTGTTACATGTTCAGAAGTCAGGAAATTCTAAATTATGGTTCCCAGTATGAACGTAACTCAGCCCCTTTACACATGTAATATTTTATATGACTGTATATGGTGTTAACTTTAATGCTTTAACATCTATGCTTAATGTGGCAACTATAAATCCAAATTTTTTGACTTCAGAGGTTATAACACTTAACCATACAGCTGCATTGACATACTTATAGCATTCCAATATTTCTTGGTGCAACATTTTGAAAAATATACCCATATATGGATAAGTTTGGTCTTTTTGTTATCATGCAGGGAAAAAAAAAAAAAAAGAGTGTAGCCCTGCCACCGTTTAGCTCTGTGGCCCTCCTAGGTCATTTGAACTAACAGAAATGTGACTTAATAATTTTAATTTTCTAGTATTTTCTATACCAAATCTCATCTTGAGGAAGAAGGGTTTTCTGAACATTGTTGCATCATTTATTTCAAGAGGTTTGGTCATCCTAGAGGTGGTGTGGAAAATGGAAGACACGTTCAGATTTTCATCCCAGGTTGCACTATTCACATTGTAATAACTGCAGATGGAATCCTTTTAAGTATAAAATCCCACACGAGAGTCAGAGAGATTTATAAGGGAAAAACTCACATGCCTGGGGTGTAACCAACTTTTTCTGAAACTGGTATCAGGACCACTAGTTTTTTCTGGATATATTTATTTGCTGCTGCGTGCACATTGTTTTAGGTGAACAGGTTTTTCTAATTGCAGAGAAATCCATCTTCTTTTCCTGGCCCTATCCCCATACTACTCAAGGCTGTAACTTTCTCTGATTTTTGCAAATAGGTTGGGAAACAGTTGTCCTGGCCACTGCTGGCAGGAAGCTGGAAGATCCAGGAGGGAATCTGTGTTCTTAACCACTTTGCTATTATAATTAGTCCCAAGTTTCTTGTTCTTGGGCCAGGTACTCACCACACACACACCTACATGTAGGTACAGTGAGTGTGGTTTTTATTTTATAAGCTCAGGTGTACAGGAAATGTAGCTTTAAAATTGTTTTCATTAAGTCTACTTAATTTTTGCTTTTTCATTTAAACTGATCCTACCTGTATGGTATACGGACACAGAAAGGTTAAAAGTAAAATAATGGAAAAAGATATACAACCACTACAAACACTAACCAAAAATAAGCTAGTATATTTATACTACTATCAGACATAATAGATGTTAAGGTAAAAAGTGTTACTAGAAATAAATGGGAGCAGTTAATAATATTTAAGGGACCAATTCAACAGAAATACAGTAATAATCTACAAAATAAATTCAAAAAACATAAAGAAAAATCTAGCTGAAGTACAAGGAGATATTGACAGATGTATAATCATAATTCAAGTTGTTACAATAAGCAGCCAATATTGTTAGAATAAGAAATTATTATAATACAAGTTACTCTAACATAACTGTTAGAATTTGCAGACAAAAAAAAAAATACATTAGGGATGTAAACAAGTTTGCAGACACTATCTATCAACTTGACCTAATTGAAATTTATGAAACTACACCCAACAACTATTCTGTATACTAAAAGCCTAATATGCAAATAGATTGAACTGGGGAACAGCCAGTTGCTATGATGTACGCTGACCACCAGGGGGCATGCGAGGAATATGGTGGGCATTGGCTGCTGCGGGATGGTGTAGGTGAGCAGGGGCACCAGACCAAGGCAGGGTGCTGGTCACTGCCATCAGGTCGAGCCTCTGGTGGTTACTGAAAATTCTTTGCTCCCATACACTGTGGTCCCACCTGGCACTTGCATGCTGCCAGCCCTGGCACTGGCCCTGATCTCTTGGTGCCATCAGTGGGTGTAAGTGGCAGTTGCCGGCCCTGATAGCCCCCCGAGGGCTTCTCCACCTTCCCCTGCTCCTGAGGGGTGATCGGGGCAGCAGCTGCCACTTGCACCCACTGCTGGCGCTGGCCCCAATCGCTCTGCACCATCAGCGGGTACAAGCAGGGCCAGCGCCAACATCACATGGGAGCAGTGGTGGTGGGAGCAGGGCTGCCTCAGACAGGGGACTGGGGGCCACAGTGGGAGTGGCTGGGGTGGGGAGCACAGAGGATGGGCTGAGACCTGCCCCTGTGCCCACCGCAGCCTCGCCGTCCACAGTGCCTTTCAAGGCGCACAAATTTGTGCACTGGGCCCCTAGTATAATATCAATTTCTTTCAAGTGTACATAAAACATTTATTTACTGATAGACCCAAATGCTGCATTATAAAGCAAGTCTCAACAATTTCAAAAGATTATGATAACCATGATATGAAAGCAATCTAGGGGTTCATCAGTGGATGAATGGATTATGAAGAAGTGGTATATAAACAATGGCATATAAGTCATCAAAAAGAATGAAATCTTGCCACTTGGGACATCATGTATGAGCTTAGAGGGTAGTATGCTAAATGGAATAAGTTGGACAGAGAAAGACAAGTACATATGATTTCACTTATATGTGAAATCTAAAATGAACATGTCTGAAAGAGTAAAGGGTAGGAGAGAAGGAAAACTTACAGCTATCAAGTGTTTGTTACGTGCCAGTACTCTATTTCCTGCAATATACTGGGCTTGTAGTTAGTCAATGAAAACCCTGAGCTCTTTGGTCCTAAAATTCTCTATAAATTTAGTGGATTTGACCACGTGGCCATCTGTGTACCAATGGCTGAGGAGGAGGAATGCAACGTGCAGATTTGTATATGTCTGTATGCCTTAGGCTAGGAGCGGGCCCTACCCAGGCCACATAACATGAGATTAGGGAAGGAAAAACTCCTAAAAGAAAATCAGGGCTATTTCACAAAGAAGGAGAAATGAATGCTAGGATTAAAAGTTATCGATATTCACTAGAATTGCATAGAAATTACTATAATCTATTGTTTAAAAAGGTAGCCTAATTTTTCCTACTTGGAGGCCAATGGAAAAATTATTTTTTATACTAATCCATAAAATTAAAAGTCCACTTTTTTATGCGTCTGAAGAGGCAGAATATGGAATAAAGGGCAAAGGGAAAGCTAGAAAGAGAAAAAGAAACTTGAAAGCTATGTAAATAGAGAAATACACAATTTTATTGGTGGTAAGCAATTAAATGATGAATGCAATCTACTTAAGTGAATTTTGAGTAACTATAAATAAGGGACTTATTTTTATTTTGACAAGTACTATGAAGAACCCAGATATACAAAACTGGTATATCTCCATAGTGGTACTGGACACACATTGCACAGATCTAAATTAGTTAGATAAAATTGGAAATTATAATTTGAAACTTATTATTACAGTAGTTATGTTTAATTTAGCTTTTTTCTCCTAAATTATATGCAGTTCATTCCAATATGTAGATGAAATCCATTTTAAATTGTCCTTTTAAGGTGCATTTCTGTTTTCTTTCAAAGCCATGACCTAATCACCTCCCAAAAGGCCTACCTCCAAACACTGTCATATTAAGGATTAAATTGCGACATGAATTGGGGAGGACATAAACATTCAGTTTATAGCAGGAGGTGAGCCTTGGTTAAGAGGAGAGAGGGAAGGGAATGGCCATTAGAAGTAGCATCATAGAAAACAATCTTGGGGAGATGAAAATGAAGGACTTAAATTTGATATTAGACTAGGGGCCCGGTGCACAAAAATTTGTGCACTCGGGTGGTCGCTCAGCCTGGCCTGTGCCCTCTCGCGGTCTGGGACCCCTCTGGGGATGTCCACCTGCTGGCGTGCCTGGTCAGCCTGGGTGAGGGGCTGATGGCTGTTGGCAGGCTGGCCAAACCTCACAGTGTGGACCCTCACCCTATTGGGATGTGGCCAGCCTGGGTGATGGGCTGAGAGCTGTTTTCAGGCTTTCAGGCTGCCCACAGCTCCCATTGACCCAATGTCCCAGCAAGGCTGGCTGGAAGCAGGTTTCTGGGGTTTATTTATCTTCTATAATTGATATACTGTTCCTTTAAGCTGAGGCCTAGGCAGGTAACAAAACCTTCTGTTGACTTCAGCTCGTGGCTTCTATAATTGAGACAATGTTGCAAATATGTTGTTGCCTGGAGCCGAGAGATGCCTAGGCAGCCGGCAAACAGTTTTACTTCTGCTGCAATGGAAGCTGCCTGTTTACTCAGCTCCGTGACTGCCAGCCTCCATCTTGGCTGGGTTAATTTGCATAAAGCTGCTCTGACTGGCTGGTGGGCGTGGCTTAGGCATCTGGAAGAAATGGTCAATTTCAATATTACACTTTTATTAGATTAGATACCTCTGGAGGGGGCTCTCGGCTATTCCAATTCTGTGGGGTTTTTTTTCCAAATTGCATTTGAAACACATGAGTGGATCCCCAATAATAATGTCTATACTACATGACCTTGATCTTCTGTCAATGGTTGATTAACCCACTCTAGGTCTTAAGGAATTAGAACAGAAAACTGGGAATCACAGAAATAGAAAATTCTTGAGTTGAATCTCCATACTGATAGATGTACTAGTACTAGAGCCCTTTAAGGAGACTTTTTACACATTTTCCCCCTCTAAAGACTCCTACTCCTATAAAATTTTAATACAACAAAAATGTATATCTGTGTATGTACCATATATATTTAACTCTGCTTTCTACATGAAAAAGTAAGATTCCCCCTCCCCTAATTAATTTTTGCCCTCTTGTGGGCAATATCATGCCCATGAAGAATGCGATTTTTAGAGAGAAAAATTCCTGATCTCCTCTAGATGGTTTCTACAATATAGCTATTTCCTGCCCTTTCTTAGCCTTGTTTGTTCAACTCTTCCTTGAATTTTGTGAGATAGATTCATCTTTTGAAGATATTTACTTTCTGTTACTTGCAACAAAAATAACCCAAAAAAGAAAGCAAAAACATCAACTAATCCAGGCTCTAAAGAAATTCTATTATGTTTAAAACACCCAGAGGCTACTTGAGACATCTTATATCATAACACTCCTTATCAGATAGGTTTTCATATTGGCATCTGACTTTTGTATTAAAAAAATGCACGCATTGGTTCTTAATTCAAATTGAACATATTCTGAATCTACATGTTATAGAAAAGACAACAGGAAATTGCTTTGAATAATGGAAAATATATCTGTGTCTGAATAATTTAAAGATACTGAACCAATTTTCATTTGTATGTTACACAAGTATACCAGCCATCCCACAAAATACTGAACAAGTAAAGAATCAATAGCTTTTTTTTCCTATATAATTTTAACTTGGTACCAATAGAGAATCAGAAGGATCTTATCTCATCTCATGCACTACTATACCATCAAACTAAATCTGAAATTAGTGTGAAATTTGTTGTTTCTTTTAAGAAACTTACTTTAAAAGTATTTTTTTTTTTCTTGAAAATTTTAGATTTCCTGATAGGACTCAAGTTAGGACTTTTAGATTTTCATTTCTGACATTTGGTATATGTTTTTGTTTTTGCTAATACTGGAAATTAAAGAGCCTATTTTTATAGTCTTTTATTTTGTTAATTTGGTTTTTGATGGTCAATCTCGTTCTCTTTATGCTTTCATTCTCCTAGAATGGGTGAATCTTTATTATAGCTTTTAATGCCTCTCCCTTTTGCATGTATATGTATGTATGTGTCCTTTCCTTTACTACTGCCATCATTTCATTTTTAAAACATACATTTTTAATTTCAGAGAGGAAGGAAGAGGGAAAGAGAGATAGAAACATCAATGACTCCTGCATGCACCCTACTGGGGATTGAGCCCACAATTGGGGCATGTGCCCTGGCCAGGGATCAAACTGTGACCTCCTGGTGCATAGATAGATGCTCAACCACTGAGCAACACTGGCCAGGCACTACTGCCATATTTTCAATGGTATCCTCTTGAAATCTGGAGATTATTTTTCCATTGCCCTTGCTTTTAAGTAGTCTTTCTGTTTCAAGTGCTTCTTTATGTTACACTTGTATTATTTTCTCTAATAATCATAAATAGAAAGTAGAGCCAGACAGCTTTCTGGTTGTACCTAGCTTCTTTTAGGGCTACATATATTCTACCTTCAGTAAAACAGGTTAGGTACCTTTATTAACCTGTGCATTTAAACTGAGTATGACTGATCCTTAACTTTGGAGGGCAGGGGCCAATTTAAAAAATAATGTTTAGTAACATAATAGATTGAAATCCACGCGCCCATTCAAGTGCTTTTCTGGGTTTGAAGCATTGAATAGGCTTTTACATATGATTGAACTTACTCTCGGGATAAGGCCAAGATACAGACTTACAAGGGTTGCTTAAGGACAATGGACCCTATAGAGATTGTCAGTGAATAAATGTCACAGAATCAGAGAATGATTGAAAAATATTCAAAATGAAATAAATGTATAGTATAGGTCTGTATAATATTGAGGCATAAGCTCTTTTCACTCAGGTGAACAGTTTTTGACATTTTAAAATTACTAACTTAAAAGGTAACAGGTCTATGCAAATTTATGAAAGAGTTTGAGGTGTTTAAGGGCTATACATGTGCCTGAAGCATACTAAATACTCAGCCTTTGTTTGCTTTTGAATGGATGACTAATGAATTAATAATCTATGATTTTGAAGCTAAACTGTTTTTTCGTGGCATCTTCTTTGAGTCAGGTAACTAGTCATGTGGCATATTTTTCTGGTGCATTTTGCATGGCAAGTAGTTGATGGTGCAGAGAGGTTTCAGGTGGGTGAGGAAATTCATCGTTTGTGTAGGTGCCTGTGACTGGACTAAAGAAATATTTCTCCCTCTCCCTCCATGTTTCTTGCTTTGGCTCCACTAACCATGCTCATGGCCAGAGCACCTGCAGTCTGCAGCCTGGGCAATTGCTTTGGGGGCAGACAGCAGCTGTCAGCTGAGGGCCCAGAGGTTCCTCTCCACCAGTGATCAATGGTCTCATCACAAAGAGGGCACTGGAACTCTGTCCACTTCCTGGGCAAAGAAGAGCTCTTTTCTGGTTAAGCTGTAATCAGGCACCCTCTTCTAAACAAATTGCCCATGGGTCTTTTCAATTCATTTGAGCTGGTATCTATCATCAGTGAATTGACTTGATGTAGGCCCACGGGGTAGGAACCTGCATTACCCATTGAGGACAGCAGAATTGGCTTCTAGGAAGGCAAAGCAACAGTTTTGGTTTTTATTTCACAAACCAATTGACAACATTCTGCAGCAACGGGAAAGACTGACTAGAAAGTTGGGAGGGATACCTGGGAATAGGTAGGTATCTGAGCGAGTATTGTGGGTCACATAGCAAGTTCTTGTTTACAGAAGAACATACAGGAACCATATGTGTGAGTCATGGCCATCCAGCGAAACCTTGGATGCTTTGACTCCCTTTTTGTCCTATCTGACCTTTGTGTTCCTTTGTATTTAGATTAATGATATTTGTACACTGAATAGGAGCCAATCCCAGTGCTGGACGATGTTGTGGGCAATATAAAAGAAGGGCATTTCATGAACTTAGTGGAATGTACAAGCAGAACAATTTTACACATATTAAACATGACAGTGTGAAGTGGTATAAGTTGAAATGATTGATCATGATACAGGCAGTCGATGATACATGCATGCTGTCATGGATAGCAAGCTCCATGAAGGCAGCCACTTAGCGGCTTTACTGCTGTGTCCCAGCACCTAGAACAGTAAAGGGCTTATAATAAGGGCACAGGAATTTGTTGAATGAAAGAGTGAATCAGAGCTCGGAGGAAGGAGAGCAGTTAAGAGAATGGGCTCTGGCTTTTCAACCATGGACCTGCCCCTCAATGTGAGACATTGGGCTGGTTTCTTAATCTCTCCAAGTCTGAGCGTCCTTATTTGTGAAACAGGGTTAACACAAATACATCGCTCACGGTGTTGTTCTGAGAATGGAATGGGATCGCATATTAAAGGAGATTACACAGTGCCAGGTTTATATTAATTGCTTACTATAGTTTAGCTGTATTTGCTACTAATGGCCAATTGCGTTAGTGTCAGTAGGGTTAGTTTTCGTTGGAGATGAGGAGTTATGGGAAGACCTGGAATCTACTCCCAGCTCTGCCATTGAATCCAGCCTTTCAGTTTGAGGGAGGAGTTGTAGGATCAAATGCCCACTGGGGTCATGTAGGTGATAGTAACAAACCAAGTGAGCTAAGTCTAAGCAAAACTTGGCCTCAGCATCCAAGACAATAGAAGCCAGGGGGACACTAACTAAAGGAGACTTGGGGGATGTAAGCTCAGAAGTACCACATATTCTGAAATTTCAGAGAAGCTGAAGATACACATTTTCTAGGAATTCTCACAATTTTTGAAAGCTAGGAACTAATTCACTTTTTTAAAAATTTGTTTTCAATATTGTCTGGGACACTGCTTTGTGAGACAAATAAAACATGTCTGTGGGCCACTGGTGAGCTGCTTCTCTGGTTTGGGTCCAGGGTTGGAAAATTGAGAGTCTTCAGGGCAAGTTTTGATAAAAACAGCCTCAATCACTGACTCGGACATAGCAGCTTTCCCTCTGCTTGGCTAGTAAAGGCTCCAGGGATGAGCGACCTCATAGCCACAAACCCAGAAAATTTACCTGCGGGGAGTAGAGGACTGAAATGGAATTAGAAATATAGAGGTGCCCTCTTTCTCTTATACTTCCAGCCACTTTCAAGTTGGTTTTAATTGCTTACGTGTGTTGAGAATGGCTTAGTACTCTTCAGGAGAAACTAAAGCTATACTCCCATGTGACACTCTTCCTGGCTACCTTAAAGCTAACTCTAAAAGAGGATTCTCAGTCTCAGAATTTTGATGTGAATGGCAGGGGTAGTATGAAAATGCACTCACCCCCAGGGCTCTTTGATATATATATATTTTGCAAAATGAGAGCAGGAGCTTGGGTTTCTCCATGTTGCTGAGAATCACAGTTGTGGGCTTGAGGTCTTGGTAAAGACAGAAAATTTCACTGAGTCCATCAGTCAAGATGGGTCCAATCAAGCACTGGGTGAGACCTGCGCTACGGGTCCAATAAGAATGTCCTCTGTATGGGTGGCGGTCAATGTCTATAGTTGGAAAATTCATCTTGATTCAGCTGCCTGACTTTGTGTAGGCGTCAGCGGGAGTCAAACGGAGGATGATGTGGTTGGTCTTTAGATCATCCAGCAGCTGACCGACTCAATTGATTTTTTTGTAACTGCAGCTTTTCATTTGGCATCATAAAGACACAATCTAAATAAAGCATTAGCCTCTAGAATGTGTTTAAATTGAATTTCTGGATACTTTGGCCTGTGTCCAGTTTTAAATAAGTTCTGCTCTAACTGTATCTAATCTCTCATCAAAGGATCCTAGTATACAGAACATTCCCGTTAATAATGATACCTTAGACATCCATTAAGTCTGGACATTAATTTTATGGAAATTCTCCAATACTTCTCCATTAAAACTTTTTTTCTGAGTAAAATTAGTAATAAAAGCTTTTAATAAATGTCATAAATATCTATGTTCAATCAGACTATTACCCAAATTAAAAGCAGACCAAAATAGAAAATAGTAATTTTGCTAGAAGTCATGACCTTCAGAAAACATTTTGAAGAAAGAAATCGCATGGTCTGTTATAACTCAAAATGCGTTTGTTACAAAGAATAATTAGTAGGTGGCGAAAATTACTAGTTATTTGACCATTGTGTGGATTCTCTAGTCTTGCACGCCTATTGGCTCATGCAGTAAACTCTGTGGTCTGTCCACATTGTGAAAACAGGCTTCGCAGCTAGGAGCGTCAAGGTCTGAGTCCTGTACTATTCTCTGCCTCGTTCTGAGATCCTGAGAAAGTAATTTACATTTCTTGAATTTTGATTTTATAATCTTTGAAATGGATCAATAATACCTACCCTGTTTCCCCAAAAGTAAGACAGTGTTTTATATTAATTTTTGCTCCCAAAGACGCGCTAGGTCTTATTTTCAGGGGATGTCTTATTTTTCCATGAAGAAGAATACGGTACACAGTTATTGTTGAACAAAAAAAGGAAATTTATTACCTGTGTGTCCACACAATGTGCCCGACTCCTGCCCCGAGCCACTCACTGTCTTATTGTGAGTCAGCCAGACACCTTCAGGGCAGAGCGAGCAGCAGGCGGCAGCTTGTCCTGGTGGTGGCGCAGGTTCTCTGATTTAGAGACCTCGCACTTCATGTCTGCTTCTGCTACACTGCGGCCAACAGTGAGCTGTGGCCCAGAGTCCAGAGTTACGGTAGCTTTGGGGGGCCTTATTATTGGGGAGGACTTATTCGGGGGGCCTTATTATCGGGAGGCCTTATGTTCGGGGGAGGTCTTATTTTCAGGGAGGTCATATTTTCAGGGGATGCCTTATATTTCAGCAAGAGGCAAAACTGTAAGTAGGTCTTATTTTCAGGGGATGTCTTACTTTCAGGGAAACAGGGTAGTAGGAGTATGCTGAGAATCAGATATCTGAGATTATGTATGGGGAGCATGTAGTGCTGCACTTAGCTCATAGGAGGTGTGGAATAAGTGGCAGCTCTTATTGCTACTATCCCGAATTGAGGTAGAGCTAGGAGTACAGATTTTCAGAGGGTGGGAACAAAGGGTAATACAGGGCAAATGCTGGCTTTTTTTCTTATCTATACACCTAAGCAAATACACCCCCTTTTCTGTCCTCCAGCCTTTTCTATTCCATACCCTTGGTAATTAACTAAACTAGAAGTGACAATGAGATATGAATAAATATGCATGTGCTCCCATCCTGTCCCTTCCATCTCCGTAAAGCTTTGGGTGTAGAGTGTAATTACAATGCACGGTTGGCCCCATTGACCTGCCCAATGTAATCACAGTAAAGCAAACGCTCCACTTAAGAATTGTGGGTGGTGGGCGTTTACCTGGAAAAGTGGGAAGACAGGATGTAGAACCAGATTCACTGGCTACTAGCTCCTGATGGGTGTTCACTTCTATTTGGTCTGAGTTATATGGCCATTACCTTTGTCCCTTTGTCGTCAAGCTTCAGGCATTGGGCCCTTGAATCTCTTGTTTCTTGACTTCCTGGCTGTCATCTGAAGTCCTTCTAGGTAGATGGTTATATTTTGGGATTTCATTAGAAGTCATCTAGTCAAGGAATTTTAAAATTGTTTTATGAAAACAATGGGACTCTTTCTTTAAACAAAATTTTATGAAGAAATGTGAATGAATAAAAGAGATAAAAATGATACTAGTAATTGCTCTGGTTTTAAGCTAGAGTGGAAAGGGTGGGGTTTTTCCATTTATCTCTTGCTCCATCCTCCTGCTGTTTCCAAAAACAATCGGAAACGATTAATTCTAGTTTGATCATCTTTGGAAATAAATTCTGAGAAGATGATTGGTCACACAGTTAATGACTGTCCAAGCAAGTCTAGGGCACAGATGTACTTACTTGAGGTGCTATATGAGGATCATATTATTTGTAGTTGTTTTGTTGGGCTATAACATCAGAAGACTCATTCTCCCTTATCCCCCTATACCCTGCTTATCATGTCCCTGAAATAATCTCAGATCAATACTTTGGAATGCAGCAGGAAGTATGGTTTACTCATGTAAATATAGGCATAAAGAATGAATGCTAATATAAAAAGTGACATGAGTAAGTGGTCAAGGCTTATATTCAGAGACCTCTTTATTTTAGATGTCTTGATCTAACCACTCAGTTCTATCTGTACCCAACTCAGGATATACTTTTTTTTTTTTTTCTTTTTTAGCCTTTTCCATTATCCAGAATCCCTACTTATCCAGCACCCTTCTGTGGTGCCTGCTTGCTTTCATGTCTGGCTTAAATGTAGCTCTTGGACGCCTGAGAACCAGGGAAGCTCTTGCCTGGCTCTTCAGGTTCTAGCACCACTGGTTCGTCTGTGGGAGCAAAGTAGCAACTGAACTGCTTATTCCATATCGCAGTGTAAAACCAACAAGCGCTGCAGAGAAACAAACAACATTGGATTTGGTCTATTACAAGGTAGAGAACTGTAGAAAATTTAGAATATAAAGCTAATTAAGCAAATGAAAGAAAATAAAAATTACCCATCATTAATTGCAATTCAAAACTTAACTACATTTTGATATGTTTCTTCTCTCTTTTTCTTCTTAAAAAAACATACTTGGCTTGATTTATTAAGAGTTTCTTACTGTACAACAATTAGATTTTCACACTTTTTTCTTTTTATAAACTACTAGAAGCCTGGTGCACAAAATTTGTGCACAGGGCAGGGGGGTCCCTCAGCCTGGTCTGCACCCTCTCCAATCTAGAATACCTCTCACAGTCTGGAACCACTGGCTCCTAACTGCTCACCTGCCTGTCTGCATGATGCCCTTAACTGTTTCCCTGCTGACCTGATGGCCCTAACTGCTCTCCCTTGCCAGTCTGATACCCCTAACTGCTCTTCCCTCCTGGCTTGATCCCCCTAACTGCCTATAGGGTTTCCCTTCCTCTCTATACCTTTCAAACCCCTGGCAGAGGCATGCTGAGAGCTTTCTGCCTTGGCCCCACCCCTGTCCTGATTGGTTGCTACATGATGGCATCCTGGCCAATTTGCATATTCCTCTATTATTAGTATAGATACTTTTATTAATACCATGTAGCTGAATCCTTGCCCATATCTCTTGGATGTACATTATTGATGTCTGCTGTCTGGGCCATTGGAAATGTGGGGTTTCAAGGCTTTTTATATCTATTTTCTAGCTCACCACTTTGATGTTTCTTTTGAGCTAAGGCGAGTTTCATTTAGCCTTTTCTATTAGGCACTCTTGTTAACCTATTACTAATGCTCTAAGTAATCCTTCAATTTTATGACATAAACTCCTGTTCTGATTATAGCTTGAAAAAAATCAAGTGATATATTGTTTCAATATGAACATGAAGATGCCTTTTAATGGAGAAATGAAAACAATTTAAATTATAAAACTCTCAGGCCATTTGCATCATTCTTTTTGTTGTTTAATTTTTGTTCTTTGTGTTTTTATGGCTTGTGATTACTGAACACAAGCTCTGTGAGCCAGGGCCTTTACTGAGTATGCTACAGTCATTATTTGATTCAATCCTCATAAATTAAAAATTCTATCTGACAGGTAAGGGAACTGAGGTCTATTAAGATTGCATCTTGCCAAGTGTCATACAGCTAAGGTGGCTGTCAGAATAGTATTCCCCAAAGATGCCCGTGTCCTAATTTCTGGAACCTGCAAGTATATGGCAAGAGAGAGTTAGCAGATATGCTTAAATTGAGGACCTGAAGATGGAGAGATTATTCTGGATTATCTGGGTGGGCTAATACAATCATAAAGGCCATTATAAGTAAAAGAGGGAAGTAGGAGGATTAGAGTAAGAGAAAAAAATGTGGTGATGGAAGCAGAGATCAAAGGGATGCGAATGCTGGAAGGGGCCAGGAGCCAAGGAACCTAAGAGGCAAGGCATCCAAGCTGGAAAAGGCAAGGAATCAGATTCTCCTTTGGAACCTCCAGAAGGAGAAGTGAAGTTACTTTCCCAGGATCATATAACCATCGGGATGGTCGCCGAGGTGACCTCAAAGCCTGTGCTCTTTTTATTGTCTGCATCCTGCCTTCCCAGAACATGTCAATTATTTATGGAGAATCAAGAACGATATTAGCCAACGCTGCTGCTTAAAACAAAGTTCTGAACTCTTTGGGTGAAACTGGTTTGGATACAAAGGCTTTGCTTCCCACACCTGTCGAAGCTGATCTATTTCTTAGAAATGCGTCAGCGAGAGTGGGTGCACAACTGTCAAGCTGCTTGCTGAAGTGACAAGTGGATAAGATTGGCATTCTCTGTCTCCCTGGCTGATTTTAATTGTTCTTTCGGTTGGCATGAATACAACTTTTGTTCTAAAGTTGATAATGATAGCTTTCTATTGCCCCTTTTATTTCCACGAGAGATATATCTACATTTTAAAAAATTCCATTACATACACATCTGTGGTTATGCTCTTATTTTTCTAAATGTAATTATCTGGCTAAGCTAAATTATGGAAAAGAAATTATAAAAATCTTTTCCTTGCAACAATCTGAATCTGCCCAGCACATTCTTGGCGATTTATATGTTGGGTATAATTTCTCTTTATTCTTTCTTCTCCTCTCCCCCTGCACCCTTGCCCCCAGAACGCTTTTAAACTTGGGCATGCTTTATAGTTGGACTGACATTTTAAAAATATTGATCTTAGAGAGAGAAATGGAAGGAAGAAGGAGAGAGGGAGAGAGAGAGGGAGGGGGTAGAGAGAGAGAGAGAGAGAGAGAGAGAGAGAGAGAGAGAGAGATGAGAAACATCGATGGGGTGTCATCCACATGGCCATATGCACCCCAGCCAGGGATAGAACCTACTACCTGGATATGTGCCCTGACTGGGAATCGAACCTACCACCTTTGGATGTATAGGATGATGCTCCAACCAAATGAGCCACACTGGCCAGAGCTGGACTGTCATTTCTTTTTTTTAAAATATATTTTATTGATTTTTTTTTTTTTTTTTTTTACAGAGAGGAAGGGAGAGGAATAGAGAGTTAGAAACATTGATGAGAGAGAAACATCGATCAGTTGCCTCCTGTACACTCCCTACTGGGTATGTGCCCACAACCAAGGTATATGCCCTTGACTGGAATCGAACCCGGGACCTTTAAGTCTGCAGGCCAATGCTCTATCCACTGAGCCAAACTGGTTAGGGCTAGACCATCATTTCTTAAGGTGGTTCCTTGAGCAGAGTACTATTGCTAACTAGTATATGTGTACATACTTTGTAGGGATAGATAAATTTTAACTTTCAAGTTAATTTTGAATTATTGTGGCATAGAAAACAAAAAACATACATGAAAGGTTTTATATATTATGAGTTATACACAGTATGAAGTCACATTTGAAATTATAACTGGGATGTGAAATGTGGTATTAATGAGTCTATGTAATACATAACCTATTTTTAGTGAGAATAAAAATAGTTACAGCGATTCTTAAAAAATTTGGCTTAAGCTAAAAGAGGTTTAGGTAGAAGCCTGGCAATGAAAGAATAAGAGACTACAAATGGTTTTCTGAGTTATTCATTTTTGCTTGGTCATGGACCCTGTCCAGAGCTATTCTTGCTCCTGCACCATCAGCATGAGCCAGTCTCAGGGTTCCTGGAGAGTAACTTGGCAATGATTAGTCAACTTAACTGCACCATTGCTTTATACACCAGAAGTTTCACTCCTCATTAGACACTGCAGAAACTGTCTTGCAAAAGTTCACAAGAGAGAAAATACAAGGATGCATCCTGTTTTCTGTTTGTTATAGCAAGAGCTGGGAGTAATCTGGGAATGTGTCACTGGGAGAATAGCTTTTTAAAAATATATTTTTTTATTGTTGTCAGAGAGGAAGGAAGAGGGAGAGCGAGATAGAAACATCAATGACAAGAAAGAGTCATTGAGTGGCTGCCTCCTGCATGTCCCCCAACTAGGGACCAAGCTTTCAATCCAGGCATGTGCCCTGACTGGGAATTAAACTGTGACCTCCTGGTCCATAGGTCAACACTCAACCACTGAGCCACGCCAGAATGGCATGGAATGGCTTTGTAAAATCTGTTCTGTGCGTCTTATGGAAATAATGTGCTATATTTCCATAAAGCAATGTGAAGACCTTGAAAATAATTCTGAGTGGAAAAAAGCAATGATTTGAAAGCACGTGGTCTAAAGGAAGACACATCCAATAGCAAGGGAAAGGCCTCATGGTTCACTCAGTCTTCACAAAGAAGATGCTGGAACCAGCTGGCCTGGGGTGAAATTTGGCTCTTCCAGTCTGTGGTTTCTTTCTAGCTCTGTGATGCTGATCCAATGATTTAACCTCTCTGTGCTCCAGTGTTCTGCAGTGTAGGATGAACCTACTACTAGTACTGACTCCATAGGGCTTAATGAGGCTTAAATGAGTTAATGTATATAAAGTGCTTAGAACAATGCCTGGCCCATAATAAGTACCATATTATTAAGAGCCATTGCTTTTCATCTATTCAATATATGTTTATTAAGTATCCTATGTAATAAAGAGGTAATATGCAAATTGACAAGAGGGCCACCCCCATGTGGATGGACACAAGATGACCGCTATAAGATGGCCAGTTGAGGAGGGCAGTGTGGGTGATCAGGCCAGCAGGGGAGGGCAGTTAGGGGTGACCGGGCCAGCAGGGGAGGGCAGTTGAGGTGGGGGGACTCAGGCCTGCAGGGGAAGGCAATTAGGGGAAACCAGGCCTGCGGGGGAGGGCAGTTAGGGGTGTCTGGGCCAGCGTAAGAGGGCAGTAGGGGGCTACCAGGCTGGCAGGAGAGGGCAGTTGGGGTCAATTGGGCTGGCAGGGGAATGGTTAGGTGTCAATCAGGCTGGCAGGGGAATGGTTAGGGGGTGATCAGGCTGGCAGGCAGAAGGGGTTAGGGACAATCAGGCAGGCAGGCAGGCAAGCAGTTGGGAGCTAGCAGTCTTGGATTGTGAGAGGCATGTCCAACTGCCAGTTTAGGTCTGATCCCAGGATGGGGCCTAAACTGGCAGTCGGACATCCCTCAAGGGGTCCCAGATTGGAGAGGGTGCAGGCTGAGCTGAGGGACACAAACCCCCATTCCAGGCATGAATTTCGTGCACGGGGCCTCTAGTTAAATATTAAATGCTCTGAGCAATATACAGTGTTTATATCATCCAAACAAGAAGGAAGGAACTGGAAAAACTGAAAGTATTGAAGGAGCTACACACTAGGGTCATTTAATCTAAGATTCCTCAGACTTTGAGATTGTCACTAAAGCTATTAAAGCAAATTTGTTAGTAGCTATTCTTGTGGATAAGTTTAACATTGAGCAGAATATACAACTTTGAATATAATCTTACTAGTTGGCTCAAGTATATGGCAAAATGTTCTTTGAGTTTCATAGAAAAATAGCAGCTTTCCATTTTTGCATCCTGGCTTTGATATCAAACTTTGCTTGTCACTAGAACTTTGCTCCCAGGCACTTGGAACCCAAGGGAAGCATGTGAATAGAGGTGGCAAAGGAAGGTGAGTGCTAGAGGGAGGACTAGATAAACTGAAAAAGATGTCCTACTCTTGGACTCTGTCTCATACCCCAAAAGGTAGCTTTATAAGTCTTGGTCAACTATGGCCTTAGGCGTTAGAAATCATTTCTACTCAGGTACAGAGATCCACAGAGGGATTCCCTCGTGCATTCTCTCAGCATGTTCTACCTTTTCAAGCTTGGCAAGAACGGCTCACTAAACGCTGCCCCACCCACAGGCTGAAGTACAGCATCCTGCACACACTCATTGTAGAAGTAAATGGGCCGCTATTCAGGAGAAGAAGCTCCTTCTATCTCCGCCCCTACTCTTGGGAGTGGCTGTCTCTAAAATGTCACTGGGGTTAGTTTGGCTCCATTCCAACCCGGCCCCAGTAATGAAATATTTACCCATCTTAATTGTTTGTGTGTTTTGTGCCTTTACCTCAAACCAGTGGTTCTCAAACTTGGTGTCACATTAGGATTGCTCGGGAGCTGTAAGAAGTACTGATGCTTGGGTCCACTAATAGAGATTTGGATTTAAATGGTCTGGGTTGGGGCCTTGTATCAGGATATTTTTTTTAATAATCTTCTGGTGATTTTAATATGCAGCAAAGTGTGAGAACCACTCACTTCAACAGTGACGCATGTGAGCTACTCAGTGGAGGTGATTGTGGCCTCGTTTATATCCCACCATGGAGGGGCATAAGGACATCCTTGGAGACAGGTTGTTGGATGTGATCAAGCCCATGGACAGCCATCCTTAAAGAGCCCGCATTAACCCTGAGGGCTGCTAGGAACTTAGGCTTCCCCCTACCCCTTCAAAATTCACTGTTCTCATTGTCAACATAGAAATGTCCAAATTGGTAGAGAATTTTTATGAATTTATTTGAGCCAAACTGACAATAATTGCCAGGAAGCAAAATCTCAACAAATTGAGAAAGCAAAGCCAGGAGGGCTGGGAGATCTCTGGAACTGGAAAATAAGGCAAAATAAAGAAGCACGTACTTATTTTACATTGGTGGGTGCAGCATAGTTAATAACACTTACAGCACACAGAGATGGTATAAGGGGCACAAGATAACATGAGGGGTTCTGTAGTCTCATGCTCTGGTGAGTGATCTGAGGGATCTGGAAAAGGAGATTACTCTGACATTTCTAAGGTATATCTTAGATGCAAAAAGACATAGACAGGGTCACTTAAGGAGCAGTTCTCAACCTTCTGGCCCTTTAAATACAGTTCCTCATGTTGTGACCCAACCATAAAATTATTTCCGTTGCTACTTCATAACTGTAATGTTGCTACTGTTATGCATCGTAATGTAAATATCTGATACGCAGGATGGTCTTAGGCGATCCCTGTGAAAGGGTTGTTTGACCGCTAAAGAGGTCGTGACCCACAGATTAAGAATCGCTGACTTAAGGTAAAGATTGACCTTTGTCAAGAAAGCTACAAGCCTAGGATATGACTACCCACCATGACCTGCTTTCAAGTAGGAATTTTTATGTTCCCACCATCCTTTGCGGCTACTTTTGGTCTCTGAGTTTATCATGCCCATCATGCAGGCCTCCCAGAGCTTGTCAGGTTTAGTATGTGCCACCTTTTTCATCCACACATCACTGGAGACTGAAAAGACAGGATGAATGGCTGCATCTCTGAGTTCCTTTTGAGGTCCAATAACAGTGGTGAAACCTGAACCCTAAGAAAGTCTGGCTAGTCCATACTGCATGATTTATTCTTTCCACCAAAACTCTGTTCAGAAAAGCTCTTATGGAAAGTTTCCCTGAGAAGGAAGAATATTGTTTTACTTTTTGTTAATGCATAAAAGTTACAATGAGTATAAATTATAAGTATATTACATTTTTATATATTATATTCACACACACACACACACACACACACACACATTAAAACGGAGACCAAAAACAAAGGCCTGAAATGGGGAAGGGTCAAGTACATTTCTATTTATTCCTGGTAATACATTTTTCCCCAAGAAGGAGGTTGAGGAAATGACACTCAGAAGGTATTGCAGGATCTACTGGTGTGGTGGAAGACATTAAAACCTTCTGGGTGATCTTTAGCCTTTCTGATGAACTGTGGCAGGTAGTCCAGTTCACATAGGTTCATTTAGCAAATTGCCTTTCTTTTATTTCTTTCATTTTCCTGATTTGGTATATTCAAATACTGCTCTTTCTGCCAAAGGTTGGGGGTCCACCCAAATACCTGCAAGACTTCCCTGGAGGAACTCAGTTCGCAGGAGGGGCCCTGCCTCTGATGCTGCAGATTTAATTACTGAAACTAGCGCCAGAATCATCACCTTGCCATTCTGCAGCCTGTGGGAACTGCTAAAAGATTGGCAAAGGCCTCCTTGGATATTGGTTGCCCTCTGCGACATCTGGTACTCATCCTGGGTAACTGTGCTCCCAGAAAACCCAGGATGCAGGATAAAGAGGCTTTATGCCTCCACATGTACTCCCTGAACACTTTTCAGTCTTACCCAGTTTCCTGTCTCACAGATGCTTCCCGGAATTGGTAACGAATTAACCAGAATGGATCGTGGAAGTTAGCATCACTAAATAGGTCTGCATGGGCAAGACGTGTCTTTTTTTAAATATAGTTCTACAGGCTTGGGAAAATGGTACATGCTCTGTGATGAGCAGATACACTAGTTGAGAAATGGGGCGTACACTCTTTGAAACCAGAAAGGTTCCAGAGCATCCGAAATGCATATTCTTCCCATCTGTACAAACTGATTTCCTTCTAAATATGATTTCTATAATTTCAAAAGGTAAACAGTGGTCCCCTGACCTGCACACAGACTATTGAGAGACTGAGCAGTTCCCATCATCTCATGACTTAATTCAATTTTTAATGAAATAAGCGATTAAAATAGACCAACAGTTGTTATTTCAAGCACATATCAGTTTCATGTTTAAAGTAAAATACCATTTGGAGCAAGGTGTCAGAAAGCATAGAGCTGGGAAATACTCGAGCTATTACTATGTCTGGCCTCGCGTAATCTCTTCAGAAATCTGCCCCAGCAATGAAAGCTGCAGGTCTGTGCATCAGTGGGGCCGCCTTACACAAGCTCTGCGTTCCAGGAGTTAGTTCCTCACCTATCTCGTGTCACCTGCTCATACGTCTCTGTCTTTTTTCTTCGAAGTCAATACCTTTTACTTGTTGTCTGGCTCATTTTCCTAGAGCTTTAGATTTATGGATTGACTCTCTACCTTTCAATCGCTTCCAGCCTGGCTTCTGAGCTAATTACTTCTCCCTGGAGTTAATTATTTTCATCATGGTGAGAAGGACAGTGCAGCCTCTGACTACTGTCAGCTTCGAGCTGTCTGGCTCCAACAGCTGGACCGTGGAGCTCTGTTAGACAGAAACAATTTCTCAGAATATTGGCATCAGATGGCGCCACTCATTGATCATGGGCGGAGCAAGATGAAGACAAAAGCCACTGCGTGAACATGTCTGCACACAGCTGAAAACAAGCACACTGTCCAGACCCAAATGGTCAAACACTCCCCTTTCTGGGTTCACATGAGCGAGTGCTGCTTCTGTACAATGTTATAGCTTTCGTCCAACCCTGTTCCTTCTGTCCCGAAGGAAAGAATTACTGAGAAAATAGAATTGTCCCTGCTCTGAGGGCACCTAATTCAATACAAAACCATGCCTTCTTGAGCCTTCCTTAAACGTCCGTGCAATCTCCCATCTTAACACAAATACTGTGCAAAGAGCCAGTCGACCTTACCTGCTGAATGTAAGTGTATTTCTTGTGGTTTACGGCTGGAGGGTATGGGCCATGGAGACTCCACTTCCGTGAAATATTCATTGATGACAACATGTTCTTGACATGATCTAGTAACGCTGGGTACCAGCCTCCCAGGCAGCCCCACCACGACAGTTCTGTTCTGTGAGCAGACCCTAGCAATTTCACTGAATTCCATCCATTTTCAGATTAAAAGAAAACATCAAAAATAGCAAATAGCATTGAGATTTTTTTCCTCCCTAAGGGCACCAGGTAGTTAGCAGCGGAGCTGTGATTAGTACCCCGTCTTCTCATGCCTGGTGGAGTGCCCTTTCTGCTCTAGCATGCGATTCAAAGAAGTACAACTCCCAAGTACAATGCACCTTTGAACACTCAATTCCATTTACTCTCTGTATCTACTGAATTGCCTTTGGTTTCTGTCCTCTCCTTAGAAAACACTTTAACCTTCGGATGCTGGGCTCTGTCCAATGTTCAGATTACCCGTAAGTCACTTTTGGCTTTGATTTTAAATGCTCCTCTGGGCACTTTTGATGGAGGCAATTATTTCTTAGGTGTGAGAATCTTATTTAGTTGCAAACTCTTGTCAAAGCCGCTGTTCTCTTTTCTGCTCAGATTTGGCAGTGAGCTCTCCCCCAGAAGTGATTTTTAATTTATTTTTTTAAATCTCTCACCTTCCATAGTTAAAAGAGAGAAAGATTCAGAAGGGAAAAACTGAAACAGAACTTTAAAAGTTCCCTCCCCGGGGCTCCCTGTGTGATTCACCTTGTTGAAGAGATAGTTACTGTGAGTTAAGTGTCACCCAGACAGTATCCTAACTCCAGCCTTTTTCCTTTCCTTTACTGTTTAATCTCTAAATTGTCTTCATTGAAAGACAATCTTTCTAAATGTGTTGTTATTCTACCATCTGAATTTATGTCACAACACATTGCCTCTTAAAGAGTCTTTCTTAAAAAATATACATTTAAGAGGTAGAATAGTTTGTTTATTAAGATCATAAAATAAAGTCAAGGACTTCTACAGAAGAAAAATGTGGAATCCCAAGACCAGAATAAAACTATTCTCATTATTTTCCTACTAGAGGCCTGGTGCATGGATTTGTGCACCAGTGGAGTCCCTTGGTCTGGCCTGTGGGGATTTATCTGAAAACAGCGCTCTGACATCCCCTGAGGGGTCCCAGATTGTGAGAGGGTGGTTCTTGGGTGACACACCCTCGAATTGGGCTCCCTCCTCTCTAGTTCTGAGTGCATCACCAGAGAAACATAGCTACCAAGTCCTGGCAGCTTGGCAGCTCCTGCATTGAGCATCTGCTCCCTGGTGGTCAGTGTGTGTCATAGCTACCAGCCAATCGGTTGGTTGCCATATATATATATATATATATATATATATTTCCAACATATCTATGACAAAGGGGAGGGACTAATTGATATTTAACATTATATAATAAGCAGTCCATGTTTTCAGATATTTGCATTATACATGATTTTAAGGAAGCAGAATGTTAGGTTAATGTGTAGTAAACCTATTTTGGACAGTTAGTTCTTTCCAGTTTTTTAGTTGTTTTGGTATACACAAGACTGCTGTAAATATCTTTGTGCATGCAGCTGTTTGCTTTTTCTGAATTCCTTTATTAGGTTAATTCTTAGGCCTGGAATGATAGTGTTGCTGTTCAGAGACCAGGAATACCTCTGTGGCTCTGCCTAGACGTCACCATATTGTGTAGGAAAAGGATGTAGGCGACCAGCGGCGAGTGCTATCATCACTGAAACCTCATGACAATTGCATATTATCATCAAAAGTATTTGCCCCTTGAGTTTTGAACTGGTAAACAACACCTCTGTTTTATTTTGTATTTTTCCATTATAAGGGAAAATTACCTTTTATCATGCTAGCTACTTTTTGCAATGGTAATTTCAGGTTTTCACGCTGACCTAAGGTAAATAGGTTACTTATTGTTTTTCTGCATCCCTGGAGTTGCGCGACATAGTAATGTAGACTTACTCTCAAGCTGGAAAAAAGCCAGACTTCTCTTGGATTTGGGAAAAATTTCAGTAATGGGAAGCAGAGGTGGTAAAATCATTGTCTAGTAAAGGAATAGGGCCCTTTACTATGCTTCTTTGTACCCAGAATTGTCATTTTAAGACCGATTCTGCCCTCAGCTTTTATGAGCATTTTATATTTTGACCCTACAGAACTTTTTTTCTTCAGTTTTCTTTGGCTATGATATTTATATTGGGCACTTGCCATCTCTTCATAAGTTGGGAATAGTGTGTATGTAGCATTGGAGATTTCCTTTTTACTTGAAAGGAGGCCAAAAGAAAATTTTCCTTTCACCAAAGCAAGTGGGAGTAAGCTTTTGTTGGAAGAGAAGTTTCGCTTACTGTTAGGAACCGACTTTGTATTTTCTACATATGTAACAATGTTTCCTTTTATTTGGGAAGAGCATGCTGACTCTTTTCTTAGAAAGATTAACCATTTTTGAAATGATAATAGTCTCTGGATAATGCATTTTATTTTCTAAATGAAAATCAAGATGAGCTAGACAATGAAATAGACCATTTATTTTATTTATTTCTTAATTAAATTTATTGGCATGACGTCGGTTCAATAACATTATGTAAGTTTAGGTGTGCAACTTTATAACACACCATCTGTATGATGCATTGTGTGCTCACCACCCCAAATCTTGTCTCCTTCCGTCATCATACATTTGACCCCCCTTAACCTCTTCACCCTCCTCCTAACCCACTTCCCTTCTGGAATCCATCATAATATTATCTGTATCTATGAATTTGTTTTATAAGTAATACAGGCTATCTCTAAATACCCTGGCACTATCACTATAACTTTGACTATCTACATGTGGTCTTTCAACTAAATAGGTTTTAAAAAAAAAGTAACTTTATTTTCTGAAGTTGGCCTCATCCTCAGTTTTATTGATGGTGGAATGGGGAAGTTGATCTCATCATTTAAAGTTGACTCAATATGACATTTCTAATCATTTCTTTCAAATTTTGAAAGTTCAAACTCCTAATCAGGGTCATTTTTATTTCTTTTAGGAGACCTCCCACCCCCTCCTTCTTCCCAGTGGCACATACTGTGATAAGTTTGCATGGCTATGGGGGGTTGAGAGACAGTGGGTGCTGCTGTCTGGACCTTGCTGGATTCCTCCAAGGGGTCACGGGCGCCTGTCCTAGTGCCTGCTGAGGGTAACTGAACTCACCTGTTTTGGGGGCACTACCCTGGCCCATGCTTCTGAAGGCCAACATCATGGCTTACGTACGGTCTCAGTAATCCCATGCTGACTCATCAGTCTTCATTGCACACCTCCCCAGCTGGACTTGCTGTGAGTCCTTGGCCCGCAGAAGCCACACTAAACCAGAAAAACTGCCTGGTCATCCATGTCACCCATTTGACTTCATGCTCATATCTTATTTTCTCAAGTAATCGAATGCTTTCTATAGTGTGTGCCCAGAACAACACAAAGCAGGCCCTCTCCCCTTTTGGGGATCATTGAATCCAGTCTGAGAGCTCTCACCACTGCCTCCCCATCCCAAAATTTACCCTCCACGTGAAATACCTTGCCTGGTTTTGACTTCATGCTTTCCTCCCTCCCCTCTTCTCTCATGATCTTCTTCCCAGTGTTGGAAAATTCCTGTCCAGTACAGTGTCAAGCACAGAGCAGAGACACTCAACATAGCATGTTGAAATTAGATCAAGAAAGGCATACTGATCTGATACTTTGGCTAGATTTCAGAGAAACCATCCAGTACAGGCAGAGAAAAAACAAATAAAAGGACTGCCTGGCCAGC
Source organism: Murina feae (assembly GCA_004026665.1). Taxonomy (NCBI): domain Eukaryota; kingdom Metazoa; phylum Chordata; class Mammalia; order Chiroptera; family Vespertilionidae; genus Murina; species Murina feae. Next base: position 11,652 of record PVJC01009236.1, on the reverse strand, counting down.
ATGGGTGAGCATAGGCATATGAACCAGGAGGTCATGGTTCAGTTCCCGGTCAGGGCATATGCCTGGGTAGAGGGCTCCACCCTCACTCTTAGTATGTGGTGTACAGGAGTTCAGCAGATCAATGACTCTCTCCAGTCATTGATGTTTCTATCTCTCCCTCTCCCTTCCTCTCTGAAATCAATAAAAAATATATTTAAAAAAGTAAATAAAGGGACCATGGGTTACACTCCCAAGAGTGACAATCTGAAAAGTGAAACACAAGTCTGCATTACATTTCAAAGCAAATTGGCAAGACAGATGAATCACAAGCACATTTCTCAAGGTCTGTGTTTCCTTGGTGAAATTTTCCATGACTGCCCTTGCCTAGAATGGTCCCTTCCTTACCTGAACTCCTGTGTTTCACATTAACTTGTTTTGTTTGGTATTGGTTTCCTGTCCTATGCTATCAACTGTTCCTTTTATCTTTCCTGCCTGATCAGGAGCTCTTTAAAGGAGTTTCAGTCTTGGGCTTTCTTATGTCTTCCTCTCACAAGGCTCTTGGAGCCAGCTCAGGCTATGGGTACTTCACAGGAAGCCTTGGGGAGCGTCCTCATCCTCCAGCACCCCCTCCCTACCATTGCGCTTGGGACTTCTGGCTCCTGTCTTGTTACTGTCTGCTTTCTCCCTGCCTTTGCTGCTTCTTCAGACTGCAGCTTTGGTTCCATAGCCTGCTCATTTCTAGTCTTCTGTTTTGCCCTGTCTGAAATTCTTTGGATCCCTCTCTTCTAAAACTCTGGTCCCAGGCCAGTCCTGTTTTTCCCCATTTCTCCATCTAGTCCTACTCTGATGGCTTTTCCCAGTTCCATGACCATGAGCCCTGGCTTTTCTTAGGGGAGATTTTTCACCAAGTAAAGTACAGAGTAAATATTTGTTAACTGATGAAATATTCTCTCCAGGGCTCTTCTCCCATTGAAACAGCTGTTATCAATATTTAGTTTTAATCAAAGAAATATCATCATTATCCTTTAAAAGGTATAAATATTTATTAGGTTATTTGATTCAGTCTGAATGTTAAGGAGAACATGGATTTCTAACATTTATAGATGGGTGCAATATTTTGTTGCTTCTTTATTTAGCACCACTTGAAAGAAGAACATATAAAGTCATGTGGATGACATTGACTGTTACCTTGGGCAAGTATTTATGTCTCCGAGGTTAATACTTTTCTGTAAAATCAGATTAGAAACAGAGGTCATAGGTAAGGTCTAGAATTTTTGAGAGGCTCAATTGACATAGGATTTGTGAAAATTTTTGAGAAACATTAAAGTATTTGTACATATAAAGCATGATTATTATAGTACATGATTTAAACTGTACCCAAATGCTGCAAAAGAACTTTTGCCTTTGTCTAAAAGATACCTAAGCTGAATGCAGTGCTTGATTGCAACTACCTAAAATAGTCAAAGAACCATTAACCTGAGTGACTCCCTTATTCCAGTTATACTCAATGTAACTGAAAACTCTTTTTAATCCACAGATAGTAGGGCGTGTTTGAAAATCCTGTACACTGCACATATCTATCAATCACTCCACACTGCTCATAGAGCTATGTTCACATAACCACTATCGACATCTTTGCTAGAACTGAAAGTATCCTGACTTTCACCTCTTTGCTAATTTGGTGTACTTCTTCACTGCTGTGTAGTCTCTTGCCTGCAACTAAATAGACTCCTGTGTGTTTTTAAAAATTATGTTTATTACTATTGAACTCCAGTGGACTTAAATTCTTTGACGGTAATATTTACCCCCTCCTATCATCACCTCTTGTATATTAGTCATGTGTTTCATCTTGCTTTTTAATCAGAAGAGGGAATCTCATCTAGTCCAATCTCAAGTCCCACATTCTCCATAGTTCTTCACTGATTCGCGTTCAGGGATTTTTCTCATCTGTTGACTTCCTTTCATAGGGATCCTTGGTACAGAGAACTTGCCTTCTTCTGGAAGCCCTTTGTATATTCATCTGTTCTGAAAACACCCCAGTGCCCTTCTGTGAAATGACTCATTGAGTGGAATCACAAAGGGACAATAAATCAGGGGTCTCTGCCCTCCCAAGTGAGAGGCTGAGAGGTCCTTAGGGGCTCCATTGTCCAGATCCTGCCTATTTCATCTCCAATATAGCCAAGGTCACAGTATTGCTCTAAGTGTAGCCAATTATATTCTCTCTACTGGGAGTTTGAATTTTGAACAGAATCATGAAAAGACAAAAAGAAATGGTTGGCAACATATATCCACATAGTTAAAAAAAAAAAAAGAATGAAATCATACTATTTGCAACACCATGGATGGACTTAGAGGGTATTATGTTAAGTGAAATAAATCAGACAGGGAAAGACAAATACCATATGATTTTACTTATATGTGGAATCTAGGTAATAAAATAAATGAACAAATAAAAGAGAAACAGACTCATAGATACAGAGAACAAATTGATGGTTGCCAGGTGGCAGGGGGTTAGGAAGGTGGGTGGAAAAAGTGAAATAATTAAGAAGTACAAATTGGAAGTTTCAAAATAGTTACCAGGATATAAAGGACAACATAGAGAATATTGTCAATAATATTAAACAGAAATTTTAGAAAAGAAAGAAATGGTTGGCAATTTTTGTTCATTATAGCAGTGGTGGCTGGGTATACTTTTAAGGAGCTCCTTGGAGCTTCCTACTTATGCAACCTTCTTTCCTATCCTTTGGCTTTTCATATGCTGTCATTATATTTCTTTTCTGCTTCAGTCACTATTGCACACAGCAGAACAACCCTGAATGATACATTATTCCTTCCACTCAGTTGCAACTGCCAATTAATGCTATGCATTTGGGATTTAAGCGTTTCCTGGGTTTTGTCTTGTCTCATGGCCTCTTCTTCAAGGGCAGGGACTACATCTTATTTTGCTTCACATAACTCTCTGCCACTTCCTCCAGGGTGCTTTAACTCCATGGACTTTTGTTTATTGGTAGATTATAGATCACTGGAACTTCCTAATGTCACACTTGCTCGTCTAAACCTTTTGAGCAACGTGTACTCAGAGCTGTGGAGAGGAAACCAGATTCACTGCTGCGTGTTTGTGACCCTTGTGTTTCACTTTACTAATTTGCCTTTGCTTCCTCCATGGGAAAATGAGGGAACTAATGGTCTCCATCATCTACACTGGGGTATTTGATGCAAAATTTAATGTGCTAACTTCGGTTATGCTTTGAGCTTCTTAGAGGTATGTGCCATGTAAGTACTATATAGGTATAATCAGGAACATTTTTATTTTATTTTTTTATTACATAAAGTTTTACAAAGATTGGTACATATATCTCTTTTTTCCCCTGCCCTTCCGCCCACCTCCCCTACTTTCCAGTGTTTTGTGTCCATTATTTATGCTTAAATGCATGCACCAAAAGTCCCTCGGCTGATCTGTTACCCCCCCCCACCCCCCCGCCAATGAGGAACATTTTTTAATATTATGAGGATTTTTATTGTTGGAAAATAATATACTCATCATCCTCTTCATAAACCTTCATTAAACCATATACCTATTAATCTTTCCTCGGGCAGTGTTTCAGTGAGAACAGTGAAGCTGTAGTTTGGTACACCCTGTTTCTTATCTCTTCTCTCTCTCATTCTATGTCACATACTGCATATACATTCACCACACACAGACGTATTGCCTGATAAGCCCTATTTAGCCACTCAAAATATCTTTACTGCATACCTACTTGGTATGAGGCACTGTATCAGGCTCTGAAGAGAATGAATAAAAGTAGTGTCTCTCTAGGAGAGACATTTATTCATTCACTCATTCATTCATTCAACAGATATTTATAGAGTCAACTACATGACAGCCAGTCTCCTAGATTCTGAGATACAGTGGTGAATAAATAATATAAGCAAGTACTTCAATTCTCTGGGACAGATGCTGAAATATAGGCATGTGCAAGGTTCAGTGAGAACAGTTCCCCAGGAGAGTGATGCTGGGGCTGTGTCTCGAAGGGTATACTTGACAGAAAAGAATACAAGTGGAGAAAAACATAGGTGAATGTGTGTGGGTCATGGGGACTAGAGTTCCATATAATTCTGGAAGAACAGAGAGATGGGAAATGAAGCAGGTTAAGAAGCAAGAGTCTGCAGGCAGGATGGAGTGATTGTTTTATGAAAACAAAACACATACCTGATAATCTGAAAAAAGCATTTATCAGGTTGAAGCTTCATACTCAGAGATTTGGCCCTCTGTTGGGTGTGAGAAAATTTTACCTACTCCATTTACAAGAAGCACTTGATGTCTGTAAGCCAGTCTTTCTGTGGGAACAGCCATTGCAGGTTTGGAAACTGCATTAAAACTAGCAGCTGCATGGCATGGTTTTCCTGCATTTCTTTCATAAGCAGAGGGTGTTGTATTATTTCATGATGCACGCCCACAAGTTCCTATCAGAAGGCATAGGAACTTGGGAGTTACCAAAAATTCAGATGATCCACAAATAGGCTGTTATAGACTGTGACATCTTGATTTAACACTCCCCTGGCTAAAAAACAAATACTGTGATTTAAAAAAGTGTACCTATGACTGTGTTTGGTGACTTTTGAACCATGTGTATGTAATTCAGGATTTATTGGATTTCTTTGAACGTGCATATGTAATTCCAGGCTTAACAGTTGGTCTGCGAACAATCAAATATTTATATAATTTTTCCAAATGTATTTGTTATTTACTGTAGAGTCTATGAAATATTTACACTGTTTTTTTTAAAGAAAATATATACATTATTTACATTGCCTTGGATTTTCCCTTGATGCAGGTAAAAATGATAACAGAGAAAGGTAAATAGACTCCCCAGGGTGTCTCCCAGGCTGTTCAATAACCACATGAGGGTTCTGTCCCTCAGGAAAACACCTGGCGATAGAGCTGCAATTAAAACTTATTTTTGGGACCACCCCAATTTCCTTGGAGCCCCTGCTTCCTCTTAGTTTTGGGGTCTCAAATGGCAGGAGAAAAAGTTGGGAAAATTTTTAACCAACTTTCCCCTTCATCCTCCTTAGTTCCCAGGTGCCTTTCTCTCTAGGATGAACAACACCTTGATTTTCTCCCTGGGACACAGAACACCCCCAGCTGCAAAAGGAATTACTCTTTTTATAGGAAAATAGAGTAGAATTGAGTCCCCAGATCCAATTGCTAGTTATTAAAGTGGAAATGTGTTAAATGAAATAGTCAGCCCCCAAATACTAGAGTAGGACCCTAAAGCCAATAGATTTCTTTCCAGGCAGATCCCAAGTGTAACTAACTGATGGCAAATCCCAGAAACCAGATGTGGCAGGGATGTAATAGCACCTATAAATAAGGCTGGTATAAGTCATGTGATACAGAGAAGCACAGACCTAAAATATTATTATCATAAAATAAGGTTTAGGAGTGGTTTTAAGACTGTTACAGCATCATTCTATGAAATTGCTTAGTCACAAGAACATCTGCTCAAGAATATGACTGTTCTTCCAATGATATTTCTATGTTTCATTCAGACACCTATAATATAATTACATTTGGCCCCAAAGAGAACATGGTTCTCCTAGAACAAAGTTGCATGACAATTGTGGTGAAAGCAGAGCAATTCATGTAACCCAGTAAATAATTCACTTTGTTTTACTGAATTATGTGCTAATAGTAGATCTGGAAATGTATTCCTTCCACCTTATCCCAGGATATTCTGAATAAGTAAGTCTGAGATGCTCCCTGATAATCTGTATTCTAAAAAATGTGTCATTGATTCTGATTATCAGTGAAGTATAGGAATCTTTGGAGGAAAGCCTTATTTATGTGTTTTTTTCATTGAAGTACACTTGGATGGTTTTCAGTCAAGTATAAGATAATACTTACTGTGTATCCAGACCTGTGATTGGTGAATGGGGTAAAAAGAAGGATCAGACTTTATTTCTTCTCCTCAAAGAGTTTGAATTCTAGTTACAAAGACAAAACCAACATGTGTGTAATAGTCAGGGTAGCTGCAGTAACAAATAACTCCTCATCCCAGCCTGAGAAACTTAAAACAAGATTTATTTCTTATTAAACTACAAATACATCATGGATATCGGGATTCTGCTCATTATAGTCACTCAAATCTAGACTGATAGAGACCTTGTCTCAACAAATAATCCCAGAACCAATGGGTAGGGGGTGAGGAAAGAACTCTAGAGAGTCTTTCACCAGTAATAAATGCTGTGACCTGAAAGCTATATGTCATCCACTTCTATACACAATTCATTGGCCAGACTACTTATGTGGGCTCCCTCTATCTGGAACAGCTAGGGATGGGATGTACAATCCTCCTCAATGCCTAGTAGGGGAACTGATTATTGGCACATACCATAGTATGAAGAGTGATAACAATATCATCTATATATCTATATTGCTGTATCTCTATATTTCTATATATCTATATGTCTGTCTATTTTATCTATATCTATATATACATTTATCTTTATATCTATCTATGGTAAGTGTTAACAATGTATATTTACACATGTAAACACACTATGGTACATTTCTACATCCTATATAATCCTATATAATGAAGAGATAATATGCAAATTGACCCTCACATCTTTGATGGCCACCCCCATGTGGTCAAAAGATGGCTGCCATCTTTTGACTACATGGGGAGGGCAGGTGGGGGCAACCAGGCCTGCAGGGGAGGCAGTTGAAGGTGACCAGGCCACAGAGGAGGGAAGTTACTATTATATATAATATTAGAGGCGTGGTACATGAAATTTGTGCACTGGGGAGTGTTCCTCAGTCCAGCTTGTACCCTTTCCAATGTGGGACCCCTTGGGGGATTTCTGACTGCCGGTTTAGGCCCAATCCCAAATGGCAGTCAGACATCCCTCTCATAATCTGGGACTGCTGGCTCCCAACCGCTCGCCTGCCTGTCTGCCTGATTGCCCCTAATTGCTTCTACCTGCCAGCCTGATCACCCCCTAACCACTCCCCTGCCAGCCCGACTGACATCTAACTGCTCCCCTGCCAGCTCGATCACCCCGAACTTTCCTCCCCTGCTGGCCTGGTTGCCCCTAACTGCTCCCCCCCTTGTAGGCCTGGTTGCCCCCAACTACCCTCCCCTGGGTAGCCCCCAACTGCCCTCCCCTTCTGGCCCAGTCACCCCTAACTGCCCTCCCTGCCAGCCTGGTTGCCCCTAACTTCCCTCCCCTGCAGGTCTGGTCCCCTCCATCTGCCCTTCCTCCCCTGCAGGTCCAGTAGTCACCAACTGCCCTCTGCTGCTGTCCTGATCAGCCCTAACTGCCCTCCCCTGCCAGGCTGCTCACCCACAACTGCCCTCCTCTGCTGGCCATCTTGTGGTGACCATCTTTGACCACATGGGGGAAGCCATCTTGTGCAAGGATGTGACAGTCAATTTGCATATTACCTCTTTTTAATATAGGATGTATAATCTCAAGTGCTGTATATATTATACGTAATCATGTACAATGGCATGGCCAGTATTAAATATATTAAATGAAGTAAAGAGTGAAATTCATTTGAGAGCAAGAACAGTGAGAAAAGATATAGGTAGGTAGGACAGGTAGAATGACAACAGAAGAATAACAAATACCTATTTGTCATGAAGTATATGCCATGTAAGGCCAGAAATTGGACAAAAATTAAATCATTGTCTAGTTTAATTATTAGAGCAACTCTCTGAGATTAGATACCATTTTTATCCCCATTTTATAGATGAGGAAATTGAGGTGTAGGGAAAGTGAAGTACATTTTCCAAGGTCTCAGAGCTAATGAACAGTGGAGTCAGGATTTGAACCAAGAAAGTAGTAGTTATTATACAGGATAAAGAAAATGTGGGTAAAGTAAAGAAGATGGAAATGATCATGGCATATTTGTGGTACAATGAGGAGACCGCCCTGACTCAGGCACCAGGGTGGTCTGCAATTAGCGGAGTGCTGAAGTTAACTTCATTTCCAATTCTCCCTATAGTACAAGCAAATCTCCCAAATCTTTAGGGAAATAAGTATATTTGTGGTCTTAAAAGAAAAAAAATAAGATTACTACCCTTGGAAAATAACTTTTGACTTTTGGGGATTTGACCTTTAGTTTTGAACATGCTTTGAGGTATTGCTGACCAAGAGGGTTACATACAATTTACTCTTGTCACCAATTTATAAACCTCCCCTTCTCTTGCCAACTTTGATGGGAGTGACAATGACTAAAACTGATGTATGTAGAAATGTGGATTCTCTGCTTTTTTTTGGAACACCACGAAGCTTATTTGTGAATGGAAACAGATTTGAGTGATGGACACATATGGTAATTTGGAATAGTGAAAACAGCCATGCCCATCAATTTTTGAAATATTTACAGAGAATGATGTCTGCTGATGTGGTTCTAAATTGGAGTCCCTGCTGAATCAACATGTGTGTAAGATACCCAGTCTTGAATTACTGGGCACCTGAATTACTGGCTATTTCTTCTCACACAGAGAGGAAGAAAATTGAAGGTAGGATCAACATAATTCAGAAAAAAGTGTAACACAATATAAAAACCTTCAAAAGGAGACCGAAACAATCCCACATGAATCAATACCAATAATTCTGAAAATTTAACTCTTGAAATAAAGGGCTATCAGAAGTCAAAGGCTTAACATTGACTGTAATTATTTGATTAATAATAGTACCAAAAATTTATTTAATTCTGAGGATATGTTAGGAACTTGACTAAGAAACTTAGCAGGCATTTTTAAAAATTTAATTGTCATACCAATTCTATGAGGTAGGTGATATTATGCCCATTGTGAAGGTGAGGAAATTAGGACCGATGGCAAAGTGACTTTCTCAAGGAAACAGCAAAGAAATAATTAGGTTTATTTTTTATAATTTAGTTTTTCCCTTTAAATATGAGCCTTTCAAAAATAATTCACTTATTCATCCTATCTTTATTAAGTTCCTAGCATCTCACAGAGGCTATCCAGGACTCTAGGATAGGTAGGTGAAGAAGCCACAGTCCTATACTTTGAGTATAGGACTCACAGTGCTTCAGGAAAACACACAAATAAACAGGTGATGGTACTAAAGTAACCTAACTAACATGAGAGATCCATATGCAAGTCATTATGGGAACAAAGAGAAGGGGAGGCCACCTTCCAGGAGGACAAGTGTTACGCGATTAGATGTTAGTCAAGGAAAGGTAGGGAAGGGGCTTCTAGGCATATGGGAGAACCTAACTAAGCAAAGGCCCAGAAGTGGAAACCACTTGGTGTGTGGGGGGGTCCCCGAAGAACCCACTTTAGTGCACAAAAGGTCAAGGAAGTGATAAGAAACATAGAGTTGAGTGCAGCTCACAGATGCCCTGAGTGCCATGCTAAGGATCTTGACACCATCCTGGGGATGAGAACTTCCGAGGGATTTTTAAAGAGCAGTGAACATAGTGTTCAAGGTCGAGGGTTACAGATTTGAATTGATGAGGGACAACATTGGGAATTTCCTGACTGCTGTCCTCAACAATCTGTCCTTTCTCATGTTATATTTATGTCAGTATTGACACTCCCTCTAGTCCTTACTCAAAAACAGGGTGTGTGTTGTCTTCCTTTTGTGTATTCCTGCCCATGAGAACATGCCTGTGGGAAACCACTGCATTTGTTTATAATGTAACCTCCTGAGTGGGAGAGTAAGTTGAGCAGTAGTGAGGCAGGATGCGGAAGGAGGAAGCTTGGTGTGGTTATGCTGTCCTAACTAGCAATCCTGCCTTTGCATGATAGTAAGGTACCCATTGTTTATTGGCATAATGAAATTCAACAAAGGATTAACAACAGATTGATGAAAAGGGCTCATTTCTATCACCAAAATACATCCTGCAAAAAGCACACATCTATATTATAATGAAAAATAAGTGTAGCAGCACTTTCTATTAGGATTCAAGGGATGTAGAGTGCAGGATGTCCAAAAAAGAAGGAAGCCAGTGATATGTTTAATAGCATTATCTAAAGTAGGATCCAATATCTTTTTCAAGAGAGAAAATAGTTTTTAATCCCTAAATGAGCTTTTTTCCCCCCATGCAAGTATAATAAAAGGTTTAGTGAGTTTTCAAAGAAAAATCATTGTCCTACACTTCTTTCACAAGGTCACACAAACTGTCTATGGAAAGTGGTCCTGAAGGAATTGAGAAAATGAACTGCAAATTTGCAAGAATGCAGACTTGACTCACATAATAAAAATCTATTACTACATCAAAGCTGTCTAGAAAAAATAAATAAATTCAGCAAGCCAGAAAGGATGCCAGACCCAGAGTTCTGAGAATTGTGGGTACTTTAGATTTTAGCTGAGAAGAAATTCCAATGTCAATACTCCGATAGTGAGGTGAAATTTCATTTTCACACTCACAAATTTGCAACCAAAAAAAGTCATTATATAGTCAAGCCTTGGATGTTAGGTCTTGTAAATGATCATAAATGAGCAGTTTTTCCTGTTTTGTGCATGAAAAGTGTGTGCACACATGTAATCACATGCAAGCCCTCTTCCTTTTTTCTTTTTATACAAAGTCAGTTGTTTTAATAATCATGCTGTGTGCTATTTACAGAGCAAATGCCTGTCCTATTGTCCTTGCCTGCTGAGTTGGTCCAAATTCTCCTGAGTGCAGCGGTCGCATAAAGAGAAACGCAGGTGCTGTGCGCTGAAAAGCTGGCTGGCTCTCAACAGGAGAGAGACTGCCTGACTGGCCCACAGGTTTGCATCTTTAGGCCATGAATCCACTGCTCTGAATCAGAGTCTCAAAATTGTTGATAGCAAATCACCACCATGGTCTCATAGCTCTTGAGGAGGCCTAAAATTGTGCTGCCATGGCACTGGTGCCATATGTTTCTTCCTGCTCTGCTGCCTTGGAATACAGATAGAGTTCAAGGGCAATCATTTTCTTTAATCAAACTGCAGCAGTAATGGCTTATTAGCGGCGAAAGGAAATCCACAAAGGTGAAAACACACACACATTTAAAGTGAAAATATATCACAGAAAGTAAAGGAAAAAATTGTAAATTACTTTGAATGAATCTGGTATACAGAGGCACACAAAAACTCCTCCAGACTGTACCTAGGTTTTGCTATTTCTTAGATTGTTTACTTTTAGTTTGATTTAATTTAGAACGAGGCTCCTGTCCTTCTTTCATCTCTCCCTTCTTTCTCTCTCCCTTGTTTTCATCTGGTTTTCTGTATAAATCATCACAATGATTTTTCTTTGCAAACTCACTAAGCCTTTTATTATACTTGTATGAAAAAACAGCTCATTTAGGGATTAAAAACTATGTCATCTCATGGAAAAATATATTTAGGTAATTCTATTAATTTCCATTTATGTTTTATAGAAAGCTAGCTTGTGTGTGTGGAGCACATTATCTGACTTAGCATATATATGTTTCTGACTAATTTTGCTTTTTGGAAATATTGTCACCTTGTTGCATGGATTATGGGGTTAGAGAGGACTTAGATCATGCCTGAATTTTGTAATATATGAGGATGTATGTTTTGGGCCTTTTTAGTTTCATGGAAACTTGGAAAAATATAAAATTACTGAATTACTTTTTCTTTCTCTCAGGACTTTGTCGACCATTTACCACTGCCTTTTAACATTGAGTGTTACTAGAAAAATCC